>JAQQZR010000004.1:6242933-6253611 GCA_030068235.1 Notoglanidium macrostoma
TGTCTCGTTTTAACTGTACACTGTACCACATGTATACGTTGAAATGACAATAAAAGACACTTGACTTGACTTGACACTTGAGCATCTGGTGGTGGCAAGATCACGTCTTAAAGTAGGATTTGCAGACTCATAGCAAGGTGAGCTTCAGCTAATAATAATAAGCATCCTGTCCTGTATCCTTACACAAACTAAGATGCTATGTTTTGCCCTGGGCGCTATTCTTTTGGTTACTGCAGCAGCGAGCTTCTTGTGGTGTTTAGTCAGTCCCATGAGCTTTTAATACAAAGAAAGAGATTAGGCGGAAAAAAGACATATACTGATAACTTTTGAGGATGAGGAGGAGTTGGGGAAGATGAGAGTGCTGAACCAGGCTAATCAGAGCGGGGAAATGAGGCGAGTCCCGCGCGGCACAGCTCCGCCTGTAGGCCAAGTTGTCCTTGACAGCTCTGATGGATAGAGCTATCCGATCTCCGGAAAAAAAGACAAAAATGCGGAGAAAGTGGCAGACACGCTGCAGGTGTGTCTCTATGGGGTTCTTCCTCCGCATTTTGTGCTGGATTGCAGCAGCAAAGATGGAGGACAGGAACAAGACACCTGGAGGGAAAGAAGATGAGGACGAGGTCTCACTTGCCCTGTCTTCTTATGACCCTTAGAAAGACTTTTCATCCTTCTCCTTAAATGTGTAAACTCCCAGGGCCTCATATTTCTCCCTTTCATAACTACAGACCTCTGCTATTTGTTTCACAATGGTTACTAAATAATTCATAGTCGTTGATAAAATGATGTAAGGTGAATAACAGAAAAATACACTGGAACTTCAGGAGGAGAAAAGGTCCAGACTTTTAGGCAAAAAGTGTTTCTCTTCAGGGTTCTTTGGATCGTTAAGGTGTTCTAAGTTTGCTAAAGGGGTTACCTCAGGGAAAATCCTAATGAGCTTAGCTAGCAAGGTTCTCGCCAGATGGCATTAAATTTCTCTGGAAATGGTCTAGAAATCTTACAAGAAGGTAAAGTCAAAATTAAACCATGGTAGACATATAAAAATAAATTAGTTAAGAAACAAACAAAGCCTCACGTAAACCCGCTCGCTAGCTAAATATTGTAGTAGTCTAAATAATATCAGAGAAAATAAATATAAAGGCAAACTTTTATGAACACTTGATATTTTCACTGGGTAACATTGATTGCTTTTAAAGATAGTGACTTGCTCAGTCTTGCAAACAAGTGAGATCCAACATGTAATAGACACAGCATCACAGCATGGCTGATTCAGACTCGATTTCCCATCCCACAGTCACTTTTGCATTCAAGCACACCTGATTGCTGGTTACACATGCTTGAACTCAATCACACCCACATCAGATAACCTGAACTCGCACATACTCACTGCGAAGTCTCACTCCAAGTTCACCTTGCAATGATTCTAAGCCTTTGTATTTTGTGCACGCCGCCTGGTCCTGGTCTTTTTTCTTGTATCTGATTCTCATTACGTTCTCCAAAAGTGTGTTTGCAAATCATCCGACCCATGCCTATTTATTTTTTATTTTGATTCTGCCTAAAGTTTTGGATATGTTTACCTGTTGTAATAAAATCAACCTGCACTGTCACTGATGCCTGACAATTGGTAGTTTAAAGCAACTCTGGTGGGAGCCGGATCACATCTCAAAGCAGGTCTTAGTAGGTTCTTTGGATAGTTAATACTTCTTACTCTTGGCACAGAGGATTCTGGGAAGAGTGACCCAGCCCCTTTTTTTTTCAGTCTAATTCAATTAAATTTTCTTCTACAACACTTTTAACAGTAGACATATTCACAGACGAATTTTACAGTAATCCAGATACAGATTTATGTTTAGACTCCGTATTAACAAGCCTTATGCAAAAAGGCAAGAAAAAAGTCCCTGAAAGGACGTGAGAAAGAAACCTTGAGAGAAACTGAATTTAAAAGGGAAGCCATCCTCTTATGGGTGACACTTACATCATCGTATGCTATAAAGTGAAACAGCACTAAGTGTGTTCAAATGTTCAGCGTGCGCATCAATCATTTTTGTTTACAGCAGCAGTTCTTGGTTCTAGGTCTACTGTATCAAGAAAACAGAATGAGTCTGGGGCGTGATCTTTTTCTGCAATGTGTAAATCTTTAGGGTGTCCATGTGGGACCATCCACAGTAGCACAATATGAGTCACAAGTTCAGAAAGCTCCAAACAGAAATAGAGCATCCGGATAAACCAGGCAGATCCAGAGGGCGAGAGCAGACACAGCAGTGGAAGTGTGTCAGGATCAGGCGCTGACATCACATCGGGCGGCAGGAGGACACAGGAGTATGGCTAGAGAAAGAGAAAGAGAGGGAGAGAGGGAGAGACAGCAGATCATTAGCTATGATCTTATCCTACAGTGGATATACAAATCAATAGAACCCTTAATCGTTTATATCTAAGCTCACAAAGTATCACAGAAGGTAAGACCAGGAACTGGGAATTTGTAGCACCAGCAACAGTCAATCTTTCACCAACGTTTTACCGCATCTCTTATCTGTACTACAGCTTAATCATTTGAATCTGGAAAATCACAGAGATGCAGTAAGGTGAAATCCAGTGGTATGAGCTAATTCTTTTTCTGTCACCCGCTACAAATCAGATTTGCTTCACTCAATTTCATGCTGAAATCAGATCCAAATGTTTTTATGGAGCTTCTCATGGCTGAATACCAAGGCAAAATGGGAGGTTAAAAGTTTACAGAATTAACATATGAGAGTATTTTGATACATGTGCAAAATCTGTTGTTAGAAAAATACTGTGCTCAGGTTATAGAAGATATAATGAAGATATAAGTTACTTGTAAACACCTTATTAGTATTTGTTTAAAAAAAAAACGTGGACTGGACAAATAATGATTTATTGTGGATTTGATTCATGTATATTTGTTAAATAACAACACATTTGTTAATTCATTTATTATCAGACTTAGATTATGAAGAGTCCACCATGGAAATCCCTTTTGTAAGCTGTTACCATGGAAACGATAAGGAAGTCAAATGAGTGCAGTAATATAAACCTTGCAGCCAGAACTACAGTCAGAGCTGCTGTTTTAAAATTTTATCTTTTTTTTTTTATTTTTTATAAAAAACCCTTCTACCTTAACGGATTCAACAAGTTCACAAAGTACATATAGTGTACTGAAAGGACAGCATGGTGGTGCAGTGGTTAGCACCGTCACCACACAGCAAGAAGGTTCTGGGTGTGAACCTGCTGACCAACTTGGGCCTTGTGTGAAGTTTGCGTGTTCTCCTTGTGCATGCGTGGGTTTCCTCTGGGTGCCCCAGTTTCCTCCCACAGTCCAAAGACATGCAGATGAGGTCAGCTGGCTACTCTAAATTGCCTGTAGGTGTGAGTGTGAGTATCTGTTTGTCTCCGCGCTAGCCCTGCGATAGATTGGCGACTTGCCCAGGGTATGCAGCTAGGATTGGCTCCAGCTCCCCCGCAACCCTGACGGATCAGCGGCATAGATAATGGATTGATGGAGTATACTAAAATACTACAGTATATTGTATATTATCCATGCACTAGTTCTTTATTTGCTTGGGAACAATTCAGGACAAACATGAATTTAATTTAAGTGGCACTATGAATCATTCACAACCTCTGTTTTAAAATTAAACCATAAGTACGTATGTTTGCCCCATTTGTACAATACTATACTTGTAGTAAATCTTGACGAACTCAGTGTACTTTTATTTATTTTAATTTTTTTGCAGAACTTCACCCATTACAATAGGCTGACTACTGAGCAAACTAACTGGATCATATAGTCTAGGTTGTTTCAGTGCAGCTAGAATTTTGCCCTTCACTGTACCATTGTCATGTTCAGTGTCAATAGTTTAATACCATAAGGATGGCCAAAGCTTAATAGTGACTGACACAGTGTGACATTTTCCTTATTCAGGATTGGTCTCGGTTATTGTCCTTCACCTTCATCATACCTGCTGAGTAAGTGGGCAGGAAGGAATCGGCTCACTAGGAAGAATTTTTGGCTAGATGGCCATTTATTCTGCACAAACCTACTTGTCTCCACAAACTGGATAAGCTTGAAGGAAGTGGTTGCTTTTAAGAAAATGACAGACACTTCCATGGTCTGCTGCCAGGAGAAACGAACATGGCCATAAACATGTAGCACTACAAGAGGATTCGAAAGAGAAGTTACCGCTGTGTCTGAATAGTTGTGGGGGAGATGCAGAATGAAAATATTTAGCCGCATGTAATCAGAGCGCCTTAGTGTTGAGAGCAGTTTACTGTCACGGCTGGTTCATCACGCAGAGAGGGAGGTGGGTTAGAGTTTGCATATACGCAGGCATGTTTGTGTGTGGGAGAATCAACTTAATCAGCTTATTAAAGGAAAGCAAGCCTCATATTGTGCAGCTTTGGAGATGGAACAATTGTCAGTTTCACTGGAGCATTGCAGATTGAAGAAAACATTCTTTTACGTTATATAGGGTTTTAATGGACTAAATATACTGGACTAAATGTAAAAGGCAGAGTCAGTTTAATAGCTTTTTGTGAGACACTTTTATGCAGTATGTGGATTAGTTTTATAGCTGGTACACTATATGAGCAAAAGTATGTGGACACCTGAGCATCACAACTTGTTGCGCTTCTTTTCCAAAACCATGGGTATTAATATTGAGTTGTTCCCCATTTGCTGTTATAATAACCTCTGCTCTTCTGGGATTTCCTGGGATTTCTTCTGGATTTCCATTAGACTTTGGGGATTCGCTCATTCAGCCACAAGAGCATTAGTAAGGTAAGGCACTTACGATGGGTGAGGATGCCTGGTGTGTTCAGTGCTGTTGAGGTCAGGACTCGGTGCAGACCACTCAGGTTGCAACATCAGCAACACATGTCTTCATGGACCTCATTTGGTTTGGGTCTGGGTCACTAATTTCCAGTGAAGGGATATTTTAATGCTGCCACATAAAAACTCACTCAAGACAACGGAGTGCTTCGAACTCTGCGACAACGGTTTGGGGACGGTCCACATACGGGTATGATGATCAGGTGTCCACATACTTTTGGCCATACTGTTTACATAAGGTATCACTTCCAATTTATGATACAACATGATAAAAACACAAAAGAATGCAGAGCTAGGAAAGTCATATATGAATTAAAACCTATTTACAGTTTCCATGTTCACGTTGGTTGTCATAGTAACAACCAGAGCAATAGTGCAGTGCAGGGGAAAGTAAGCGAGTTAGCTAGCGACTAACATGGGGATTTCTCACTGGATTATGTTTTATTACATAAGCGCAACATCCAGTTATGAACCAAATGAAAAGGTTGTTTTTGTCGCAGTGACGTCAATAAGTGCTGCACACCGAATAACTGTAAAAGAGACATGGTATCTGATGTTACTGTTCATAATGAGTCACAATTTAATGTCTAGAATATGTTTTCATATGACTCGTGGGTCTCGAAAATGAATGAAAATCCAATTTCATGTCTGTCTTTCCTTCAGCATGCAGAATCTTCACAAAAATAATCAGATTTGTTCTGCCTTGTGAATAAGCTAAAGTTTCCTGATAGCTTAGGGTTTTCTAGAAAACCTTAACTAGGCATCTTTGAGGCGTTTTTTTTTTTTTTTTTAATGTTTATTTGTGAGTATTGACAAAGATTTTTCCTCTTCTGTCTATGTTAGTCTATAAAGCACCCTTCCTTTCTTGATTCATATCTTTGCCAACAGGACCTAGTAGTTAATGAGCATGTGCTGAATCACTAACGATGCTCTTATAACAACGCAGAATAAAAGGCCTGCAGGATTCAGAGCTTGTGTGAAAAGTGTGTCCACAACCTAACCCTTCTGTTGAGTGATTCGTGTGAAACACTGAAGGAGAAATATTCTTTCTTGCATTTATAAATATAGTTTCTTTCTTGAGGCTCCTCAAGCTCCTCAACACCCTGCTGAACCCCAGCATACAACTGAGCTGAACAGAACTTAACTAAACCCCAACACCACCATCAACACTGTCCAAACCATAAGCAGGTTGCACCAAAACAACATGGAAATGTGTTCTATTTACTTGCCTAGCATATCCTCCTGTCAGATTAATAAATGCACTGGTAAAAACAGTCAGTCTGTGTATGGATGTCTAAAACCTCGCTAGCTAAGTGTGATTTCATCACATAGTGAATGTCAAGCTTTGACCAAGTTGTTAAATAGCTATGTGCCATAATGAAATGGACATGAGCCTAATCAATTCATTTTGTAATCAGATACCAGCTGTCAAAATGTCAATGCTGCTCCTGGGCCAGTCAGACTGGACTCTTTTTTTGAATACAATTTTCTCCCTTTTCATTTTTAGGAGTAACCAGAATTAAAAGAAAGAATTGAACTTTGCTTTTGATTGAGATACATACAACAGAGATTCTCATGCAGTTTTCAAAACTATAGTATATTTAGTAGAAAGTGTAATAATTTCCCTATGTATTGCCAGTTAATTTTCATGTCCTTTAATGTATAATGTTTTATGTATAGTGATATAGAGATTTACGTATAGTGACCTGGAGCGTGAGTCGTTAGTTCTGTCAGTTCCTTTGGTTTGTAAAAAAGAGCGCCTACAACTGATCATTATGACAAATAGGTAAACAGCATAAACATACCAGAAGGTCGAGCGAGGGCTTGTCATGTTTCATCACATTTATTCCAAACATCAAGTCCATGCCCATTTATTATGTGTAGTAATACAGGCTCGAAATCTTTGAACGGCACATTGTGGCAGACTGGCCGTCACGTACGTATGTGTCATATCTGAGATAGAATGATATTGTGCATTTGTGTATCCTGAACATTCCGCCTATGAGCTTAGGTAACGTTGAAAGCCCAGTGAGATTGGGTCTCGATCAGAGCAGGCTTGAAAAAAAAAAACTCTCGGAATGCTTGATCCTGACCGCATAGATGATAAAGCATGTATTGGGTTAATTGATATTTTTATTTATCATTGAATTGACATTCAGTTGATAATTTTAAAAAGAAAATTATAGTAAAAATGTAATGAATAACCTGTCTGTCCATATAGAAATTCAAAATGCTCATTATTTATGAAGGCAAAAAAGCATAATCCACATGTTCTGCATAGCAACCCGTTGTAATCTCCTCGACTTATATCTAGTCGGACTGTTTTTTTTGGAGCTACATAGTAACATGTGATAACTGGTGTTTCTAACAGGTATTTTGGAAAGAATGTAGGCGTAGTGTTAGCTAGCTATTTTTCCCCCGATGTGCACCAAGCAACAGTAACAAAAAAACAAAACAGCAATATTTGGATGTGAGTACTACTTAATAATTAGCACCAAAGGCACCACAGTAGTCCTTCCCACTGCTTTCTATTGGCTCTCAGCGGATGTGTATCCTTTACGTCCTCCTTCGGTGGATTCGTATTTCCGCGCAGAGATTTATATTTACGTTTGGACTGATTGCCGCTTTAGCTGAGCAGAAAAGGCATTTTGAGGCGTCTCCTGTATCACACCAGGGGTCAGAAATCGCAAACGAAATGACAAAACCATTAATTTTGGCACCTCTGGTTTAGTTCATCTTATATCGAGCTATCTTCACCAGCTGGGATAGGGTCACTGGCACTCAGCTCAGTTTCTATTAGGAAGTTGATTAGGAAGCCCAGCTGCACTCTAAAATGTAATTAGCTGATTCGATTCGAAACACACAGAAAGTCATTGCCTTGGAAAAATTGAAGTAAGAAAGCAGGATCAAGATGTTGTCCCAGATAATGAGTTTGATAGTGGTTTGAACTGGCTTTCCTATATTCTCTTCACAAAAAGCAGCATGGTGTGTAATTTCCTTCCATTTTGTCTGCAGGAGATAAAGCAGAGAGATCTTTAAAGTCTGCATCACACCAGTGGTCTTGTGTCTCAAAGCATTGAGAAACTCCATACTACTCTATACAGAACTACTGAAGACTTCACAGCTCTATGAGCTGATAAGGATAGCCAGAAAACGTGAGAATGGGATATTGGGCACTGGCTAGCAGCTTGCTGGAGAGGTTATCTGAAGTTTAGGCAGTTTCCCTGCCACTGCCTGAATGATTATTTTATCTCAGATGAGCACACAAAGGAATACTTGTGACTTATCTTTGGAGTCCAGCCCTGAGGAACACAAAGCAAAGCAAATGATTCCATGATTGTGGTGCCATTTAGCCCTTATCAACATGCTCTTAAAATGAAACTGAATTTTTTATTTATCATTTCTGAACACTGAATCATTCCAAACATGGGCTAACCCATACCAGGCAACAGCGTCTCATTTTTTTTGTGGTTTTCTCTGCTGAGACTGGCTGCATTTTGTTCTATCAAAAGTCACATGGTTGCGATTATTAGCATAGAATTAGCATTGAAGCAAATATACCGTATATAATAGCATCTTGTTTATATCTCATTTAATGGCGTAAGGACATCTGCAATAGGAGTGAGTGTGTTCAGGTGAAAAAGATCTCTGTGTGTGTTTCATAAAGAACAGAACGAGGTCTTAAAAAAAATGAAAGAACTAGGTGTGGAAAACGACGTGATGCCATTCTTAGTGCTGGAATTTTAAGGCATTCATTTCCAGACCTGAAAAAAACATGACCATTCTAATGAAATTCGAAGAGATTGGAGTGAGGAACACTGTCGTGCATCAGCTCAGTTTATGTGATGAAGTGAAGACATTTCACCTAAATATGCGCGCACAGAGAGCATTGATGCGAGCTAATAACTGGAGCTAGTTAGCAAGGTAGAAAACTAGCACATAGCTGCTGTAGTTCCATATAAAGGAAGAATGAAAGTGGAAACAAAGCAAAAGTGATGGTAATATCAGGTTTTTCCTCAGATACTTATGTTGGTAAATATCTAAGAAAGGTATAACTAAAATGACATAGTTAGCCTCAAACATAGTTAGCCTAACTGATTTTCCATGGTTGCTGTCATGTGAACTCGAAAACACAAAAATGAACTTACTAGCAGTGGGAATTTGTCTTAACCACAGTGAACGTAGCATCTGGCCCAAATCTAAAGAATCCGCACTACACTTTAACACACTGTTTTTGTTTTCCTTTTTTATTATAAGGTTCGTGATCTTTACAAATCAGCACAAAGTAGTCTGAAAAGTTTAAAAAGGCCTCGAATTGTTCTTTCCACAAATTAAGTGCCGGAATCCTGCACAAGGTAAGAGGCATGAACAGGTCAAGATTGAAATAAAAAAAAAATCCAAAGAAATGAAAAGGGTGCTAAAACTAATGAAAGGGCTAGAAAAGAATGAGAGTGAACATTAAAGGAAAAGGATTAAGGTTTATTGATTTCGCAGAGTGGCCCAGCAGCAGGCAGCACATTTCTTGAGGTCGTTCTAATGATAATGAATGGAGTGCACACAATGGCAAAAAATGATGAAATGCTGTATTTAATCGTCTAATCTTTTATCAATGCCCTGTCACACTCACGGGTTATGGAATGTGTCATAATTAGTACCTCCTTATGACATGAGCTAGCTCCTGATATCAGAAGGAGATGATGTACAATAACGTGCATAAACCTAAGTACCTGTTTATCCTTCATGTCTGTAAACTCAAAAACATGCTTTCTGTAAAGGTGTGATGAAATGGCATTGTCTTCCTCTGTATCTGTATTTGGATTTAACCCAGTAGTGGTCTAAGCCCAACATTGTTTTTTTATTATTTTTATTTTTTTTTATATAAACATGAACCCCAACCTTCACGTGAACATCCTTCACGTCCAGCATTGATGACGTATCTTCCCGTAACGTTCGTGTTGCGGATGCATCGGGTCGTGGTTATGTAGGTATGTAGTTAAATGCGTCCCAGACCACCTCGGCAAGTGGTTTGTGCGAATGCGACTTGAAGGTCGTTTACGCTTGTATTCAGCGCTATCCAGGTGTGATCATATCGCCCAAGATGCATTTTAATACCAAATGGAGTCCTAGAGTTGTGCATATTTCTTTTAATCCTGCCCACACAATTAATATTTTTGTTTGTACCTGGCAAAGATGTTTTCAAACAAATATAGTTTCCCAAAATATTAACAAACTAATAATCGACTTTAAACCAGAGCAACCCTGAATGGGCAGCTGCTAAGGGTGAATGAATGAATGCAGTGGGTAGCACTGCGTGTTCATGTTAATGATTGTGGCCTTTTGTGGCATGAGCTTCATATTCATATTGCCTACTCGCTCACACCCACATGAAGATACAACCTCCCACTTATAGACTTTTTTTCTTTACATCCCACATTTTCCCAGTGCCAATGCACCCCTCTAGCCTCAACCTGAAGCCCTGTGAGGTTTTAAAGCTTTCTTGAATAAACTACGATACTCATATCTGTATGTGTATTGATGTAGAACACATTTTTTTATTTATCCCACGAAAGCATCCCTAATTGCGGACACAATATTTAGAAACATGACTTGGAATGTCAGCTCTGTTTATAGATTTTTAGACTTTCTTTCTAATTACCACTCATTAAACTAAGATATTATTTTAGGAGCAGTCATGCAGGGCAAATATATTTTAACTCACGGGGTTAATATTAATGTGTTTGTATCTGAAATGAAACTGCAGACAGAGAGAGAGAGAGAGAGAGAGAGAGGGAGAGAGAGAGGGAGGGAGAGAGAGAGAGGGAGGGAGAGAGAGAG
>JAQQZR010000004.1:6259480-6272572 GCA_030068235.1 Notoglanidium macrostoma
ACACCTATGGGCAATTTAGAGTAGCCAGTCGACCTAATCTGCATGTCTTTGGACTGTGGGAGGAAACCGGAGCACCCTGAGGAAACCCACGCATGCGCGGGGAGAACATGCAAACTCCACACAGAAAGGCACCCTGGGAACCTTGCTGTTCCAAACCTTTTGGAGGAGACGGTATTGAAATCTGTATCTCATATCTCCTAATGTCCCAGAAACCATTTACATATATCTAAATCTATATCTTCCGGCATGTAAACACGAACAGCCGATCTGCCTCGAACCTTTCACTCTGCTCTCTGCAGACAGCCTAATTGACCTGGCTGCATTGCTACGTCCCTCGCATGTTTAAAGCTGCCCTGTTCTCCAATTGTGCCACAGCAAGTAATCAATGACGGCTTGGCTGGATATTAACATCCCCTCACAGGACATTAAAATGGATTTCTAATTAACCAAGCGTTTATTCTGGAAAGCCATTAAACACGTGGCACAAAAGCGCGGGGAAATTCTTGCGGTATCAATTTCACTAGTAGATAAAAGAAGGAAAACGAGAGTGTCTGGCTCATCAGGCAGCCCTGGTGACTGAACTAATTGCGAGATTCCCTGCAGCTGAAAGCAGGAGCCCATTAAAAGGAAGCGTGAAGAGTCTTCTCTTTTTCCTGATTTAATAAATGCTTTAATAAATCACTTTTTACAATGAAGATCTAACTGATATAGGTCGAGGAAAATTTTGTTTTGCTTTATTAACCGAATGACAACAATTCCATTAGTATCAGTCTGACAAGATGAATTCGATGAGATATTATTCGACTCAACACAGGGAGCCATTCTTTTTTCCGATCTGTGATTCTCACTGCTCTTCTTTTCTTTTTTTCTACCAGTTTCTGCACAAGCACTGCTGGATGATTTTCTTTTTATATCCCTTTAACTGAAATGCAGGCTGGTGATATGGCTGTGCCTGTGGAGAAAGGCCACTGGCATGCAGAACTGTGGAATGTGTATGACAGCAGGCCTCATGTCTTTGCGCTCTGAGGATAGCCAGAGGTCAACGCCACTGCAAAAACATGTCACTAAAAAAACACCAGCCTGTCTGCGCTGGACTCATTTAAGCTTTTACTTTTACTTCCTTACACATATGCTGAAATATTTGCAACGGCAGCTGTAATTATACAATATAGTTGTGTGTTATTATTAGGAGCCCATACATTGGAGGCTCTGCCGCCTTGTGTCTCTGTCTCAGTCCTTGTCTTCACATTTTTGCCCAATGCTCTATATTCAGAGTCGGCGACTCTTATAAAAGTGAAGTCAATGTTTATGTGGTGAAATTTGGTTTACACACACAGGGCTAAGTTGATTTTCTTGGCTTCCAGATTAGTAGCTGTGTCCAGGATGAGGGTTTTCAATAGAGTCGAGACCGCCACACTTTTTCAGCAGCTTATAAAATAGCACTTGATCCAGCACGCCCTGTTATTTTGCATGATGAAGTAGAAGCGCAGTGGCAAAACGCATCAAGCGTAAACAAGGATGACGAGTACTGGATGACGTGCTGAGTTGAAAGAACAGCTCGATTTCAGTACTGCTGTTACAAATATAGACAGTACTTTACCAGTGCTCCTGGACTTCAATACAGGTCCTGGAAGGGTCAGACATTTTGCGCTTTGGTCCAGGAATGGTTTCACTGACCGTAGGCCTAGGTTCTGGAATAGTAATGTCATGCAGACCTGGTAACTCAGTGCCCATTGTCCTTTCTACAAAATTATAAAATGAAATCAAGTCATGTTATATTTATCCGTGTATTTCTTTTAGTCCATTTCCATCACTTATATAATCTTGTGTAACATATCCAGTTTTGTAAGCAGCTCATTTCTGGTATTAGAGAGAGTCTGCTAGCACACTCAGGTTAGCTCCGGTTCCCCTCCGTGCCCACTCTCAGCGCCGTGTGCATGCCCACATGCTGGCTGTCGATGCCTGTCCACCCACAGTCAATAACCCACGAGAGTGATATTGTGAGGCTGGGCAGAGAAACACGTGTCAGTAATACCAGGACTTCCCAAATGCTGTGTCAACACAGATGTGCATGCTTTAAGCCAGTAAGGCTTGGCACACTATCAAAATGACCCCTGGCTGTCCCGCTTTAGCTCAGCAGTCGATTGATGGCGTGGGGAGAATTGCATCACCGTGACCTGTGGCAGCTGTGTGCCATTTGGCAAATGTTTACTTCATTAGGTGCAGGTAAATCAATGGGCAACTAGAATCTAATAAAATGACTATTGATTTTTTCTTTTGCTGCCCAGTGGAGAGCTGTTTGTATTGGCGAAGCAGATTTAGATTTATCTCTGACTACGTAAAATATAACAACAGAAGTGTCAGTGGAAGTGCAGAAGGGGAAACTCATGGCTCATACACGGTTTTCTGGGTACATATTTATTTTTAATCTGAAAGGTTTTCAGTGGTGTTTGAAAAGCCTCAGGGTTGTAAAGCAAGGTGAAAGGGTTTAGTGGGCACTCGAGGAGAAACGCACTGCCAGAAAAGATTTTGTCACGTTCAGTCTTCCATAAACCCCAAAGGTTTTCTGATAAAATTCAATCCTTTTTTTGTTAATTTGGTGTTGTTTTGTGGTTATGTATTTCAGTACAGGGGTGGACGAATCACAGATTTCATGGCCAAGCTAGTAGTTTCTTTATTTGATGTATTATGTAACTATATGTTTAAGCTTGGGTCTAAGCAGTGGTGTACATTGTGGTGCACCTTGATTAAGCAATGTCAGTATCTCTTGTGTTATTGCTTTTATTTGACAGTGACAAAGTGACATTTTGGACATAATATGGTCGAATGTTCTGTTTATTTTTGCCCTTCAAGTGGAAATAGATCCCGAAGAAGCCACGATCAACTTGGGTAACCAAGGGATCTGGCTAATGGATCCATGATTTGTCCATCCCTGGAGTAAGCAGGTTCTCTCAGCTTATGACTAATTCTCGGGCAGATTCTTCCGTACAGTCATGCTCCTTTCACCGCCTTCTTCCTCTGACGATCCTGAGGAACCACAGGTGAAAGGCATGAACTCCATTGGCGAGGAGTTAATTTATAGACCAAGAGCTGCAACAGAGACAGGTGGGCTAACATATTGTGCTTCAGGAATTTGGGAAATACAGCACAGCTCGCTCGTATCCACTTGACATGACAGGAACAAGTCTTATTTTCTGACTATTTACCGCTCACAGCTGTAGGCTAAAAATAGGAACATGAATTCCAGTGCTGTTTTTCTGTCTAGTTAAGGTGCAGTATGTCCCAGATGGCTCGGTTCAGGAAAGTTCTGCGATGTGTTTTTGGCATTCCGTTAATTCGAATTGCAATTTTTGACAGGGCGTTGGCATATTTCGTTCAAATTTTTTATACTGATTTTTTAGTTGCGTATGATGCACACTGTGTTCATTTCAATGTTTCCTGTAAATATATTAACCCCCTACTTCCCAGAATAAAACTTCTGTATTTCTCTAGTCTCATGTGTAAGGCAGGTGTAAATATTAAAAAGTACACTAAAACCCTGCAACTGAATATGAACGAGCGTGCAGTGCAGATGGATTTCGTTCCAGTTCATACAAATTAAGTCAGAAGAAAAGTTATATTCGGCTAACCCTTTAAGAGTCCCCTATACCGCAGGTTCGAACTGTGTCAAACAAAACGCCAGTGCTCTAATTATTGTAAGCACCAAAGTTGGACAAAATTACACTGGAACCCCGGCTATGTTCCCTGTGTCACGGTTAATGAGTGTAAGACCCCTTTGTTCCCAGAAAAAATAAATAAATCTGGCTGTTCTGAGAATGTTTCCTGTAATGTTTGTAAAGATTTTCTACAAAGTTGCAGCAGGATTTTTAGTTATGGTTTAAAGCTTGCATTTGCATTTGACATTTGTCTTACAATTTTGTCTGCATTTTAATAACACTGTGAAGCAAACCATTGTTACAGCGGATGTTTTTATAAATCACAGGAATGTTATTTCTGAATTACACCACTGCGCTGTTGCCAGAACTCGTGTGCTGAATGAGTCCCTATAATATCAAGCTAAATCAGAAATATTTAAATTATTGTGCTTGTTCTAACGTGTTATAATTTCTACAGTAATAACTTGTATGGTTGAGCCTAATGTGTGTAATTGTTGCTATAGGAAGGAGTCTCCAGTGTCAGTAGCCGTAAATCTGTTCATTTAAGTTGACACAGGAAAGTCTTCAGTGGGTTTGTGATTAACATGACACGCTGCATTTTTGTCCCGTTACCTTCAAGATTGAAAACCTAGAGTTTCATGACGGAACGACTGTTTATACGTGATAGCAGTAACTAGCTTGTTTTCCTGACATGACCAACGGAACTATAAATGGATAGAAGATACAACGTGGAACTCTTTAATAAATAAGAATCGTTATCATTGGCGAATCCGTGTGGTATAAAAATAATGAAACATTTCGAAGCCTGCTTTCATTGACTGTTTTCCTATAGAAGCACGTTTGCGGACATTGTAATGAACTTTTCACATGACGCTAATGAGTGGTGCTGTAAATAATTAGCACTTACAGTTGCAGGTATTCTCAGTGGCCTCAGCGCTCCTACGCATACCCACTGTCGTCATCTCGGATTTCTGTTTACACGCGTCTTAATCGCAGCCCTGTTTAAAATAATTGATCTGAGTAATCCGCCCTTTTGTACATTCAGCTCTCTACACATCCATCAGCTAGCCTTTGTGACAAATGACGGGGGGTATGAGATGCTGAAATGCCCTCCACCCACCCCACTAACTAAGAGACAGTGATAGAGCTGACGGAGATCTAGGAGTGACTCCTTTCTCATTCTTGTCTATTACATTGTGACTTCCTAATTGGACGGAAAGATCTGGAGTTTTACGTTTTTACCCGCCTCGCAGCAGATTTCGAAGTAAAACAGTTCAGATCATATTTTTTTTGCCTGCTTTTGACACCTCAAGGTTGCGAAGAGGAGGTTTGGCTCGCGGATGGGGACCTTTCCTATGACAGCTGCTCGCTCTGTCGCTTTATATCAGAGCTGAAGAGCTGACAGTGGGTCTGCCAGAAAGTGTGTTAGCCTTATAAAATATGTATATTATTGTATTTATCAGCCAGTACTGGGTTCCTAAGTGTATTTATCTTGTGGAAGTACTGTCCCTGTGATTGTGTAACTTACACTCATTGAGACTTTGGCTAAGAGAAGTTGCAAAGGAAATTTAAGTTAAAATTATGCATTATATCATGATGAGCATTTTTGGTAATGCTTTACAGCCGTAATGTGCAAATGGGGGAAATGTAATAAAATGGAGACGCATATTACTAACGAAGGTCAAGTGTTGTTGCTCAACGGTTATTTTTAAAGTCTGATCACATGTCCGGATTAGAGACGCATTCAAGACACGTACACAGTGAAACGGGCTATCCGTTTCGCTCAACCCCTTGTGATAAAAATCACCTGGGATGCGTCTTAATACCAGGTCTGACTGGATAGGCTGAGTGTACGGTTGACTTGTACTAATTCATAATTCATTCACAATTTGAAATGAATTAAAAAGTCAGTTTTGTATAAATCGCACGACAAGGTCAAATTGTAACAGTAATAAAGGCCGTCTGTTCTTTTTAAAATGCTCATTAGGACGGATGCTTTGCTGGTTGGCTTTTTTAAAACTTCATAGAAATGCAGTCATAAAAGCAGGGTCTTATGATTTGTGATGGTATAAAGGTTAATGACGAACACATCAGAGAACCAAACCAATTTTGCCAAACAGTGCTTATTTACAGATTAAAACATTGCCCTTAAAAGATGCAGGTCTGTGCGGCATTAAAAAGGTCTGAGCAAAATAAGCAGGTTGTCCTTCAAGAAAACGTTCCTACCAAGTGGCTGAACGTCACTGCACCACCTCCAGGTGCAAATTATTAGTGTCATTTCTTCTATTTACTTTAATGTGTAGCTAAAGCAATAGGTGCAGAAACGTACTGCAACATTTCTAATAGTATTTTCTGTCTTTTCCATGACTTTGCCTGCTTGCTGTGACTGTGGCATTCACTTACAGGTAAGTCTGCTCTTTTTTGTTTTTAGTGGAAACGTGACATAACTTCATGTAACCAAGAGTGAGTAAATGAGAGGCACTTTCACGGAGGGATTTTCACGTAATTGAGGCGTAAAACATCAGACAATTAAATATTTGCAAGAAATTTTCAGCTTCTTCTGCATACTGTATGTATGGGGAATTTTGAATTGGTGGAAAGCATTTTAAAATATTACCGTGCTTTCGCATTGTTTCTTCATCGAACAATCCTGCACTGGTGACGGTGCATGAGCATGTGGTTACCTACAGCTCAGACTTCCTGCAGCTTTTATGGAGGGTGTTTACATTTACAACTCCATGCTTTGATCCTGACTTTCTAAGCCAAGATACCTCTCGCTCGCCATTAAGACGAGGCTCATGGGCCACATTAATAGGATTCTTGGTAGCTCGTGCTGAGACACGGCATAACATTAAATAACATGAGAAATAATATAAAAAAAACATGGTTTTATAATTGAAGTCTTCCTTAAGAAGAAGCCCATTTTCAATAAGAACTGACATTATTTCATTTTATCAGTGAAGAGAGGAATAATTCTGCCGACTAGTGATTGTATAGTTTACAGTCTGAGCTTTTGGTTCTCATGATATGCAAATAGACGCTGTAATACGGGACGAACTTTACACTGGAGCTGATTACTTTCTGGAAGGTTTCTTGCGATGTTTGCAGATGTTAATGTTGTAGAACGGCTGCAAAACAACCCTCTGCTACGTTCCAAGTTACGGCAGCTTCCTGAAATAGCGTTATATGTGACTGTTAAATGTGAAATGAATAATCTGCTTACGTAAAACTTCACCGAAGCAAATTGACGGGGGTGTCATCGTTAGTGTTGCTGATTTTGCAGTGCACGTCCGTGAATTTTGTGGGCGGAGCTTCTGAAAGAGCCCTGAAAGGAGGCGTGAATTTTTTTCTGACGAGTTCAAGTATCTACAAAGGTCTTTCTACGGAATCGATGACTCCCCCTTTGATACCAATGATGTGTATTACCTCATTCAGCGCTGCTGTTACTGACAATTAATCAACAGGTCTGTTGATGAATCACTTCTGACGGACAGAAGTGAGAATTCAAGAGCGCTCTGGTAAAAGTCGTAAATAATGGAACATGAATTTCTGAACTGTGAAGTCTAAGTATGCAAGTCGTAGGGTCATGAAGTGTGTAAAGCAGTACATTTGCTGTAGGATCTTTACAGTGTTTATGGGATTTATGTATGGTTCAAAGGTTCAATGAGAAATACAGCTCTTTTTCAGGGTAATGGGGGAAGAAATGCCAAGATCATGACCAGTGATGATGCATTAGTCCTTTAAAAGGGCATGGAGTTATGAGGCCGCATATAAAATGTACACGCTAGGGATCTAACCGAATGTGAATACATTATTCGGATTGAACATATAACGCGTCCTAAACTGATTCTAATACAGATATTAATAGGAGGCACACTATATCTTTTGAAAGCTTTACAGAAATGTACACATGGCATCTAGATGAGATTTGACGCTTGTGTATTGGGATTGGAATCCTGCGGAAGGCAAGAAGACAGTTATGTGAGCGGGATTTTAACTTTCATGCGGGCGTGAACAACAAGGACAAACAAAGACCATGTTGCAGCAATGCTTTTTCAGCATTTATGACATGCTGACAGTGTTGGCATTTCTACTTCAGGGGTTTTCCCCTGTGCTTTCCAGGGGCACTATGCAAACAAACAGGCAATAAACTCTCTCTTTAAGTCACACTCGGGGTTTAAATCCGAATACAGATCCAGATATGGATATTTGGAGCACTGAATAGATACAGATAGAGATACAGGCTACAGTATGTATGTCCCCACTAATATGTTTTAGTGTTAAAATGCATCACGTTTGCTACGTTTACACTTTCTGCTTCCTGTTTTTACCGGCCCATTACCGTGAACATTAATGGTCATATGTTTTCAAATCTTCTGGCATGGACGGAGATTATTTTCCTTTTAAATCTAAAATGTAAGACTGTAGAAACAGATAGTGGGGTTGATTTAGTGCACGGCTACCGCTGTCTATAAGGAACGGCGCACAGCTGTTTTGACTTTGTTTCCCAGCATAGTGGATGCTGTTGCTAGTTCTTTCATTCTCATTAACTGCAAATCATTTTTAACCAAGTCGTATTTAAAATTATATTCGTGTCTACGATTAACTGTATAGTCCCCATTCATAAAAGTCTGCTTTTTAGTTATTTATTTATTTATTTTTATTATTTGTCCCATAACAGAGATAAATATGCTCAAATTAAAGCTGACACTGTGCTTGTTAAACTCATCCCTTGATTTCGTCTCTAATGTACTGGGGTTCAGACACAGGGCACCTTTTGCTTTAGATTTAAACAACACCATTTTTAACTGTAATCTTTGTATTAATCATCTTTTAATGGCATGCAAATTGCTTTTCACGGAACCTGGATTTTCTGAGGAGACCTCTTCTTCCTCTCTAAATGTCATACCATGAATCCTGCCGATGCAATCTTTCCATTAGCCTTAATGTTTATGTGACCTGCTTCTCAAAGGCCATTAGTCCTAGAACAAGCAGACAATTGGGTAACACATAGGCATAGGGTAGATTTATATGGAAATTCCTTTGATGCTGGGTTGTGAGTCATGTGTCATTACGTAAATTACCCGTTCCTAATTCTGTTTACGGTGTAAAGGAAGATGGTAATTGGGGTGCATGTAGGGCAAGTGGACAAGATGCACAAGCACGGTGTGAATCATGAAGGAGGTACAAGTGTACAAACGTGTTGTTACTGAATAAATTATAAATAAGAAACATGAATTACTATGGAGAGAAAACACCTGACTGCTCGCCACAACATTTGATTTAGAAAGTCTTTCCTTTTTTCAGTCTGTTACTTCACACAGCTCTGCGGTGTTTTACGGACTAATACATTGAGAGAATGTTTTATGGTTCAGAAATAATCTAGCATTCAGGGGAAGACACTTGGAGGCAATCATTTTCCACATAATGAGACTGAACCTTTGCAGCTATTGCAAATTGCGCCTCAGAAACGAACATTTTTTCAGTGAGAGTGTTTAGAGTGTGTACACGTCTTGAAAAGCTGCATTTCGTATTTTGGTAGAAAATTGCGAGGCAGTGATTGCATTCATGCCAAACCCTGTTTCATTGATCTGAGCCTTTTTTCTTATTCGCTTGGCGGTACCAACAAACCATTTTTAACCAGATGAACCTCGGCCGGGCTCTGTAAATGCTGCGGGAATGTAGTTCTCCAGTACATCCTTTTCTCCCCCCAACTGTGGCCCAAATGTGGTTCCTTACTCAAGCAACCGCAACCAGAAACTTGCTAATGACTTATTCATAAAGTTCCATCTGCCCACTGCTGAAGAAATGCAATTCCTCCCAATGTTTAGAGGAATTACTCCTGACTCTACTGACTCTGCAAACACTGTTATATAACCCATACTTTACTTACCCTGGACTCCAGAGAGGAGTTGTTGTTTTTGTTTGTATGTTTTTTTAGAACAATTCCTGATTTATCTGATTTCTCCGACTGCACATGTTTAATAATTTAGTGCATAACTGTCCAGTGGGTGAGTTTGAACTTGCTGTTCTTTTGTTTTTTATTTTTAAGACAGCGTGTAATATAGTTTTAAATGGTTATTTTTGATACAATGTAAGGATTAAAATGATGAGCCATGCTTTTAAAGGAAAAATAATCAACGACACTCTTATCGTCACTACCTTGAAGTTTTCCGACAACAATGCGTTTTATTCCTCCTACACCACAACAATTTGCCAATGATTGGAATTTTTTATTAATTAAAAGAATGACATCATACTTTTAATCCATTTATACTTACATTTAATGTTGCTGCACGCCAGTTATTCTTACTTGTGTTGTAAACTCTCATTCCCTCACCAGCCACTCTCGGATAACGGCGACGAAAGAGAGAGAAATGATAGAAACAATAACATATTAGAATGAATGTATTAATATAAACCTACCTTGCAGTTGGCAATACGGTCCAAGCTGATATGTTATAGACAATTAACTAACACCTTGTGGCCAGATGATCAAAATAAAGAATACACCAGTGCTGAGGTATAATTCCTTTTTTTACTTTTTTTCTTTTTACTGTGATTAGAAGTTCTCTACTTTCATGGACTTGAATAGTCGCTGTCGTTTATTAGCTACATCTAATTAAGCACTAACATAACAGTAAAAAGCACAGAGCTGTCCCTGACGGATATCGTCAGAAGAATTGAGTCTTTCGTGGTGAATTTAAGCTTTTCAAGGCACCAAATGCACCTTTATCTGTCTGCGTTGACGTAGATTCCCTGAAATTAGCAGCCCAAACCTAGAAAATCAGGTCCTTTTTGTAAATAATACCAATGATATTCCTTTTTTAAAGAGAATAATTGCTCTGTTCTGTCCTTTCAGGTTCACATGTTTTAGTGAAAAGAGAGTGTCAAAAAAGAACCCAGAAAATAGAATAAGGGATTTCTGTCTAAATCATAGGGATCTTCGCGTTCTGTGCACATACATCTCATTTTAATTCAACATTTGACCTTTATTAGAAGTACTTGTTGTAGGGCTTGTGGTTGTGCTTGATCATTATTAGGCTTTCCCTGTGCTAGGAACTCAGTAAACTTGATTGGCTCTTGGTCTCTCTTGATTGTGTCTTACTTAACCCAATGATGGCCTCCTGTCTGCCTTGTCCCAGATCAGTATAGGTGAGGTTTATTCTACTTAGGGAGCTTTTTAACTGACTAAAGCATGCGGTGCAATGTTTTAACTCTAGAGCTAATATCGCGTTATCTCCAAGGAATCATAAAGACAAAAAGATGTGACGTCAGGTTCAGATGCAAGTAGTTTCCACTAGAACTTTCTGGAAAACGCTACGTTGTTATAGAACATCCGGCATGGTAGCTGCTCACAGTAATGTTGCTAACGTCTGTATGCTGTTGCCTTGCATGCTTTTGTATCACGTTAAAATGCTTCCCAAAAACGTTCAGAATTGTTTGGCTCCATTTCTTCGTCACAGTGTTCATTGTTGAGGGAAAAGGGAAAAAAAGCTTCCGTGAAGGCTGTGGTTGTTATGTGCAGATTGATCAGCAGAATTGCTGCAGTCAATACCACTCTGCCAGAGTGCTCTTTGACAGTAGATCCTTCAGTCAGACTTTTAAACTCTTGAGATTGTTTTTCCTCTACAATCTCTTCATCACCTTCTGTTGTTGAGCCTTATCTTTTGTCTCCCAAACAAGCAACGGACTATATAAGCACACGCCGTGGTTCCGATCGATCTCATCGGCTCAGTGCCCCAGGCTAGCCTCTTCAATCCTGCCTGAAGTTTACTTATGACACTCATCGCCTGTAATAGAAACGGAGTGTAAAGAGAGCTGTCCGTTTTATTGCATTGAATAAAACTCTCCCTTGTGCTTGTAAAAAGTTCTCACTGTCGGAGGAGATGCGCAAATGAGAACCAATGAAGTGTCAATGCCACTATAGCAAGCCATGAAGCGTAAATATCAGATCGAGTACGTTTCGTATGCTTCACAATTAGGTGTGCTTTTTTATTTTTTATTTTTTTTACCTGTTTAAGAAGCAAGAGCTGCTGGCGATGTCAGCAATCGGAAATAACTTGGCAGATCACGGTGAAGCGGAGAATGAGATGAAGTGAACTTCATGCAGAAAACAACTCAAGGATATAAACAACTCAACCCGATATAATGATCACATTATATTTACCATAAGATATAAACCACTGGTGAACCACTTAATGATAGAGTATTAAGGTTACTGGTTGCTAAAATGTACACACAGCTGTAAGTCACTATTAGGGTTTAGCGTTATAGTACCGAGTCTTATCCTACAGGCATACGCATAATACATGAAATAGAATAGCCCCAATGGAAACTAAACCTAGGCAGCTCAGTCAGGTGTGTAATCAACTGACACAACAGACAACAACAGGCTGTGTAAATCTACCTATTCTGGAGAACTTGTCTGTGTTGCATTTACGCTCTATGCTAAAGTAAATATATATTGAAATAATTAAATAAATTGTAGAACGTCATCACTGCAGTTGTAGGAGTTCCGCCCTTGACCACATCCTGTATTTGAGTTGAATTCCAGCCCCAGGGTTGATTTCTTGAACCCAAGCATCAGCTTGACCTTTACAGTAAAGAGAGACTTGTTCATAAAGAGGATGGGATGTGACGGCTGATGGATTTATCACAGCCTCTCTCTGGTCCAAAGCAGACTAGAGTGATATATAGTGTGACAGGTTGGTGCTCTCCCGCTTTCCTTCTTGTGACACTTGAAGCCATATACAATACACAGGAAACTGCCTTTAGGTGGTGTGCTCCAACAGGAACTTGTGTTGCAACACTTCATTTTATTTGATTAAAAAAAAATTGTTTTAAAAACCTTAACCTCTGATTAAAATCTCCCAACACTGTTACTCTTGAGAAAACCCATCATCAAGCCTTTATTTCTTGTCTTCTAAATGAAAACTAGCATTCAGTTTTATTGCTAATGTTTGCTCTGTGTGCTGCGGCATAATAGGCTAACTGGGTTTATTAATATTTGAATGCATTCCAATCCTTATACTTCAGAGGCATTTTTAAAGGAATTTAATTTTAGTAGTGATTTGATGCGGGGCTTAAAAGCTGTTTAAATAGCTGGATAGCTAGCTATGCTAGTGAACAGTGTCTGAATTCATAGATCGTTAGCTATGCTTAGCTAGAGAGTGTTATCAGCAGACGCAGCCTAGCTGTGATATCCGAGAGCTTAGAAACTGTCTGAAATAATCCAATATGTGCAGTACTTGTCTGTTTCAGTGTTGGCAGCAATTTATAATAACCATTATAACAATATAATGTAATATACACTACCAGTCAAAAGTTTGGACAGACTTTCTCATACCTTTCACAGGTGTTTCTTTTTTTGTTTTCTACATTGTAAAACAATACTGAATACCTCAAACTATGAAGCAACACATATACTGAATTA
>JAQQZR010000004.1:6282265-6299940 GCA_030068235.1 Notoglanidium macrostoma
TTTATATACTTTTGTGAAGCTGCTTTGAGACAATGTCTGTTGTTAAAAGCGCTATACAAATAAAATTGAATTGAAAACGAAGGTTTACATAGCGGCCCTTTAAGGCTCCGTATCAAGATAAGAAGGTCCAGAGGTCTGATCTGGTAACTGAGCATGTCACATCCATCGCACACTGATTGTGTCTTTTGAAATGTTATATAATTACAAAAACCAAAAACTTATTTATGAATGTGATGTTATTCTGAACAAGCGCCAAACTCGGTGTAGAGTGCTCAGCAGCAGGAATAACTTCCCATATTTTTCTTTTATTTGGTGTCTGGAGACAGTTTTGGGTAGCTGTAGCATTTAGGAGCGTCAGAATTTACATCTGCAACATCTCAATGCCAGTTTTGCCTCTCAGGAGCTTTCAAATGATCTCGCTTCTTAGTGTTGTGTGGTTTTATAAGCGTGCTAATATGTATGAATATCTTGCATAATATTGAAATTTTGTAAGATGTTATGGGATTCCAAAGATTACATTCATTTGAGAAAATGACATTATATCAGTAACTCTCAGAAAATCGACTACATTTTTGTGAATGTAAAATATAAAGCATGTAAAATGATTTTCTGGCTGTGGAATTTAGCAGGTTGTGAATTATTGATATTCCGACCCAGATTTAAACCTAATTTTTACTTTTAATAAAAAAGTCTTTTGGTGTGTCATTTTAATAGTATTTTCTTCTACTTGCGCTTTTCATCTGTCTTTTAACTCATCTGATCTTAGTTTGATCGCTTGCATTCACGCTGAACCTTGTTAAACCATTTTCAGACGATGAACTTTAATTAGTTTTTTGTGTGTTGCGTAAAACTACAATATTTCACTGATGACACATTTTAAAGTCTAGGAAGGTAATTAATATCTAGTTGCAATTTTTCAGAATTTTCTTGTATATAGTGTAGAGATCCATATTCTCGTGACACTGTAGATCACGCACAGATAAAGGTGAAATCTCGGTGGAGATGCCTTCCAAAAGGAAATAAATAAATATCTCATCTCAGAAAAATTTCATCATGACAGTTATGCATGCTTTTTAAATCCGTCGCATAGACAATAAACCAGCTAATCAGAATTGAGAGCAACACTGTAGTAAGACGGCTTATCTTTCTAGGTTTCACAGTATGGACAAAATATTATCTCAGTACAGTATCAAAGTAACCATTTGCTGTATAAAATTAATAGAACTAGGAACGTCGGATTTGATGCAATCTGTATAAAAAAAGAATGCATTATTGAAGCTTCAGAAGAAAGTCATGCTGCAATAACAGTCAATGAACTGTACAGAGCGTCTCTCTCTTGGATGGTACTGCCATGCATGAATATCAAACAGTGCTTTTGTGTGTTCCCCCCAAAACCAGCGATTCTGTTATAGAAATAAAAGTGATGTAGCGGGTTTTGGAGAAAAGACTTATTTAACTACTAGTGAAGATGAGGATGAGCCTTGATGTCCGTAATGGAAAACTGCAGGGACTCGCTCACTTGATTTTGTTCACTTCAGTACATTGACCTAGCAGACAAAGAGCCATCGCTGGAAAAATCAAACAGCACGGTTGGAAAAGTGCACAGCTACAGACCTGGACTCAGGAGAATATGCGGATTTAGGCAGTAAGGAAGGGCCGCAGTGGCGCCTAAAACCCTGCAGACATCCTGTCATTTTAACAGTTTCGATTAAACCACCACTAATGACTGGATTTCATATTCTGCAAATTAGCTGCCAAAAGCCACCGATTGCATGTGGGTGCAACAGGAAGGAGAATGTTTTAAGAGACACTTTCATTAAACATTGGCCATTCATTTAACATCGAAACTTGAAGTACGGCAATGCAGCCATAAACAAACAGCAATGAATCACATCCTGAGTGAGAGCAGTGACAGTGTTATAACTGGGCTTCTCTAAATAGTAATAAAGCATTTGATTAATCATTTGCATTAAGGACGTCCTTCGGCTAAAATACTAATTCCATTTAAAAAATACTTCCACATTAGCTTGCATTTCATGACACCTGTTTTGCCCCGTTATCTGATAACCTAGTTTTCTAGTTATGAGTCGTTATTAGCGCTAAATTCAAATTCAGACAGTTGATCTGTGTTGAATTAGAATGGAGTAGGGTGTTACATGAAATGGCACTCGTCCAGCATTATTTTCACGTGACGTCCCTTTAGATTTTGTTTCCTACACAGAGTTGGAACCAGAAGTAGTTGGATGTAAGCACCAGTGGGCTTTTTGGCAGGGGAGGTGCCTTCCAAAAGTCAGAGACTAGAGAAGGAACAGAAGTTGAGATTGATGCAGAGGAAGGATCATTGACTTTGTCTGACAGGAAGGAAGGAAGACTGAAAGTGATGGATGCTGAATAATGCTTAAGGGTTGTGTGTGTGATTCCGGCCCAGGCTCAGGAACAAGAAAGAAGAAAAGGCTGTAACAGAGAGAAGGAAGGACTCACGATCCCGAGCATGACACAAGGGCTGAACTTGACTGCTGGGAAAGTTTTTCGAGAGTAGCTGAAACAAACTCATGATCGAGGGCATGGGATTAGACTCAAGGACTAAGACAGATACTGGAACAAAGCAGACGGAGTAACTGCATTAGCGGCCAAGATATAA
Organism: Notoglanidium macrostoma; assembly: GCA_030068235.1. NCBI lineage: Eukaryota > Metazoa > Chordata > Actinopteri > Siluriformes > Auchenoglanididae > Notoglanidium > Notoglanidium macrostoma. The sequence continues at coordinate 6,284,907 of JAQQZR010000004.1, forward strand.
ACAGCTAAACTACGACTAAAGTCATCGGTTGAACTTAGAGGCTTGAACAGAGACTAGACTAGGGTGGGGATCTAATGGACAGGGGAATCCATGTGCAGGAGGATTATTTATAAAATCCAAGGCAAAATCCAAAATCAGAGCCAAAACAAACGCAATGGACAGCAGGAAAATCCGAAAAATAGTGAATCAACAAGGCAGGAGTCAAAACACAGAAACAGCAATTACAGAATACAAGGCTTGGACCGGTAACGTGGGCTTTGCACTGACTGAGTGTTTGAATTGCTTTTATATAGTTTATCTACTTCTTACTGTTTGTAAACAGGAAGTGCTCATTGGGTAATGAAGAAGGGGTTAATGTTCAGGGGAGGGTTAATTAACTCCGCGAATGTGATAGATAAAATTTTTTAGCATTCACAATGTATATAAATTATTTCACCTAGTCTATTTGAAATATAGATTTTTTTTTTTTTTTTTATCGTATTTATCCATCTTTCATGCTGGCATATTTATCTGACCACCACCATAGACAACGGTCACATGTGAGCAAGTCTAAATCTTCTTTGGGTTGTCTTGCTGTGTAACGGAAATTCAAATTAATCATCTCACGTCAAGGAAAACGGTATTATATCATTAGCAAACGCAAATATACAGTGTGTGGCATGGTAGGGAGGCATTCTTTTTCAAACCTGGCATTCACAGCCAAAAACAGGGTTTCTTTCGGGTAAAATATATAAAAATGATCACAATAACATTGCATGGAACATGATGTAATGGTCTACTGGGACTGAGACACCGCAGCACTCTTCGGTTACTCTGTTAATTGGGCCCAGCCCTCACAGGCAAGTTCTTTTTGTTGCTCAGAAATTATCTACATTTTTGGGGTACATCTTGTACTCTTACTGCGCTTCTGCAGCACTTGAATAATAATACAATACTGCTATGTTGTACATCTGTATTATAGACTTGTGGATATGCCTGAACTTTGTGAGTTTTAGTTAGCACCAAATGGACAATATATAGCAAAACTCTAATTGTATTTAGTGCTTCGTGCTCATTGAAGAAACAAAGAACAATTTGCATTTTCAGCAGTTGACTGTGTAAAGTTATGAGGAAATGAGATTCAATTCAAGTCAGAGCACTAATCAGATTTTATGTGGTAAGACTGTATTATTTTGATTATTTTCCTCTGGTAAACTTCTCTGGTGCTATCTCCTTTGCATTTTTATCTGCATCCAAAATTTCTGAGTTCCAACGTAAAATTAGGAAAGAGACAGCTTGAATGTAAACGGCTGATTAGATCAGTCCAAGGAAAATAGTATAAAACTTCCCTATTGTATGTTATATAGTACCGTGCCACAAGCTGATTATAGGCCTGTGTGTAAAATAAATATGGTGAGTAATTAATGCAGACACCCAGTATAGTATCTAGGACCTATATCTCTAGATCTGCTGCTATTTCATTGCTGGAACATCTCTAACTCTACAGTCACTGCTATTTCTAATCGAGCTTTTTAAATTCTTGTTGTCATTAAATCTTTAATCATGAGCCTCAAAATTAAGACGACCATGCCAAGACCTTTGCAGGTATAGTTGTGAATACCGATTTCCTGCATTACATTTACCACAATTAAACACTTCTGTACCAGGAGAAGCGTTTCTCTACCGAGTGCCGATCATTAAAATAAGTAATAACATTAAAAATAATCATAACATGGTCTACTGAAAAGCTTGCTAACTCCAACGATGTCACTTGAATTGGCTGATGTTCGGCTCTATTCGCTACGATCTCTTTATTTTCATGTAAGAGCAATTAACGTTAAAAAAAAAACCAACAAATGCAAATGGAGACTGACATACAAGCTGAACTCATTTTCTACCAAAACGTCTGCTAGGACTTTGGGATAATAAGGCCACAAAACTTGTGCTGGTAATGTAGGAACCTGGAAATTGAGCGGAAAGTATCGGAGCAAATGACAAAAGCTGTACGTCTATAAGAATGTGAGCGTTTTCATGAGCTTATGAATTAAACATCAGTTGTAGCCTCCATGAGCAGTATGAAAATACTTCCAAAATACCACTATAACCTTTTTGCTGTCAGCTTTACATGCTCATAAACAGGTCACTACACTCATTAGTGGAATTGATTCTGTGCTCACAATCAAACCCGAGAAGAAAGGGACAGTGCGAGCAAGAGACATCCCTCACCCTTCATTTAATCACTCTCATCTGTCTCATGCGTCACCCCCTCCTCTTCTTCTCTCAAACCTTTTCTGGCAGTCTACAGGCTGAGTGCCTTCTGACCTCAATCGATCAGCTCTGCTTATCCGCCAAGGGCTTTCATTCCAACCAGATTCATCTGCTTAGGTTCATTTGAAGGATTTTGATGATAATGTACAGCCTTTCTGGATGCAGCCTTTATTCAGTCAGCCAAGGCGAAGGGGAAAATGTGACTGGCATGTGGCGGAACATCGCAGAGTATTCAAACAAGGTCAGTGTAAGAGCTCAATCATGAGCAGAGAGCGTGCCGAAGGTCAGGACCTTGTTGTGTACTGTTCATTCTTTCAGGCTCAGCTAGAAGATAAATGTGCCAGTGTCGTCCCTGGTGAGAATGGCCTTGTTTTTAAAATTTTTAAAACACTGTGAACACCTGACCATCGCAACCATATGTGGTTCTTCCGCAAACTGCTGCTACAAAGCTGGAAGCATACAATCGTGTAGAACCATGCTGCCGCACTGATATATATTAATATTTGCAATTGAATAACAGTGATGTTTTGCCTGAATGGTAATAGAACATTTTAATTCATCTGAAGACAGAAAAAAAATTAATCCAGCCCAAACCTAGCCATGAAACTGCTCCACGTCTTTTACAACCATCACACGATATCAAGCTTATTCAGTTAAATGTTATGTAATAAGTAAGAAGAGGCTAACCTCAAACCTTTTACACTCCTTCATTACAGAACAGAAACTTTCAGGTGCTTTTTGCTTTCAATGTGCATCTCTATGTGCTAAATGAACGCCATCTCAGCCACACACTGCTTCCTCATGCTTGTAATTTTTCAGAGTGTAAAACTCCCACAGTTTGGACGTTTATGTGCTGCCTTCTTTGATTGCTTTCTTATTGCTACCATCATTCAAAGTTCAATCTGCACAATATGCAATTTCATCTTTGGTTCAAGAGGTCTGCATCAGGACTGGGCTCCTAACTATTATATAACTCCGTATCACCAGTTCCTGATGCCCCCAATCCCCTTACTAATTTTAAATCCAGTAAATGTTCTAAAATCTGCTCCTTACTGAGCTATACTTTAGCTGTCTAGACGTCAAGAGGAAAGAAATAAGAGATATTTCAACTCATTCTTGTGTCTGGTTGGGTTTCCAAACTCAAAAGTTTCAAAAACGCCAAAATAATCTATGTAGCATTCTTCATTTCAGTAACATGAAACGATTAGGACATGACCACATGACCAGAATTACTCATGGCTCTATGCAGTGCTTTATCAGCCCAATCAATCACGTAACAGCTCCAATACCATTCCGTTCACTTGAACAGAAAGCTGGGTATATTCCACAGGATTTTCAACATAGACCTGCTATCGCAAAATCACAGCTCTGTCGGCACTGCAAGCTACGTTCCTGGCCGAGATGACGAAAATCTAATCTCATGACTGAATTCATTATTACAGTCATTTTCTAGAATCACAAAGAATAATATTTCTGATTACCCCTGAGCGCTGTGGTTTGCGCCAACCTCTTCGCAGTAAAAGCTAAAGGAGTACATAACGATCATCATTTACAGTACTGTAATCGCAGTTCGTAGTCAGCGCTGTGTCAGGTTTATCGAGTCAGAATTGCAGGAAAGTTGTATATGAAATATATGACAGACTTACACAAGGAAAAAGGAAAATGGGTTCAGGAGTAATAAGTAATAAGCCATTATTTGGTCTCTAATTGGGTGAGAAGCTAATGCATGATTTTCTAACAATTTGGCCTTGTTGTGGAATGTGTATTGCTACACAGTTGCGCTGTGATGATAGTCAGCTAGGGGAAAGGTTTTGTCGTCAACACTGCGTTTTAGCTCTAACTAGAATTAATAGGATAATTGCATCTGTGATATCTAATGCACCGAGCTAGCTATGATGCAAATAGACTTACACCTGCACAGCAGAAGGTGATCGGGAGATTACAGTGGAGAATTTAAATGGTGGCGTATCTACCATGTCAACATCACACACACGTGCTCCTGTCACCACTAATTGCACAGGCATTTGTGATATGGCCGTAAGACCCTGAGAGTTTAGTAAAAGCTGAAATCGTCTGCAGTAAAATGTTCCCAGTTTCATTACTAAAGTCACCACCGGCAGTGAAAGCTTGGATATGGGCAACCACATCCATAACTGCAATAGCTGTGTTTTTTCACATGGTATGCTTAATCGGGCCACAAATTGATTCGTGAAGAAGTCGGTCGGCTAGTCATGACTGACATTTAGTCCTAGTGTTAGCATGTGTGATCAGGAGCTTTGTCAGGATCATTACCTGCTGTCAGGACTGTCCACACAATAGCCAATCATCAAGATAAGAGACAACACACAGACCCTGGTGCTGCAAGACACTCCAAAGCAGCTTGTACACACTCTGCTAACACCTTGGTCACTAGAGATAACCAAAGGAGAAGGGTTTTACTCCACCGATCTTTAAAGTGGAGAAACTGAATTTCTTCCATGGTGCTTGGATTGTGAAAATATTTCTCCTTGCATGTGATTGTTTTACGCTGACTTGGGCATTATGGTTTCTTAGATCCAGAAAGTTGCATTTTGTGCCTTTTCTCAAAAGATGTCTTATACTCAGAAAAGAAACCAGCCAACTGTTCTGGCTAATAAATTAAGATAAGGCATGCCAGATATTTCTTCATCTTTAATGTTATATCCAGTCCAATCAGTCTACTGGTCCAGATGACCAATCATCGTCCAGCCACACTAATAATTCCGACTCTACGGCACAACAGCCTCAGCATACCGAGTATACAGAGTTTGTTGATTCACGGAACGGGCGGCCTGTTACAGCCTCAAGCATGGTCGCCGGCCTTGCACTCCATAACCTTCCTTGTCTTTTTCTTTTTTTTTTGGTGTAGGTGTGGGTCTCAAACCTTTGACACAGCACCGACACTGGCCATCATGTTTAAGCCAATAATAATACTGTTGTCTCTACTAGAAGCATCGAGCTCAACTCTAGTGTTTCTTCTTCTGCCACTGCAGCTAGCAAGCTTGCAGGCCATTTTTCTGGCTTTATCTTGTAAATATACATGGGAGCTCTTACGATCAGCTGATACACTACAGTTGAACTGCACTCTTGCAATACATGCTGATGTGCCAGAATAAGCACAACACCATCTGCTAGTGTGGGCTTGTAACTTTAGGATGGGAAGCAGTAAGTTGAGATAGCCGTACTAAACTCCCTCAAAACTCCTCATTAATTTGATGCATTGCTACTAACAGCTCTTAAATTTGGCTCATGCACACTGTCAATCCCGCTACTCTTCTCATAATTGGGGCTTGAGCGGCCAAGCCATTACCAGTTTTTGTTTCTTCTGCAGCGAAGCAGCACAGGTGTTGATTGTAACCATCAACCAGCTCCACTGGGCCTGGGAGCTCGTTATTCTGCCCTCAAAATGTAAGTAACTATAAGAAGGGTTCTTTATAACCCTATTTATTTAAAGCCTAATAACCAGAATTGTTGCCATCTAGGTACTTATTTTGTTGCGTGAAGACAGTTATCCGAACACTGCATACACTAGAGTCTTAGATACGAATGGATGGAAGGAAACAGGGCTAGAGTTAGCCGCATTGGTGGGTTCAGGTGGGGGTTTCTCAAGCAAAGTCGTGACTCAAGCAGATATATTTTAGGAAGAGTACACTTCCATAACTCCTGTCAAGACAAGAATGTCAAAGAGGACGAACTTGATATAGCAGAAAAGCTTCTGTAGTCTACTAACGTGAGGTCATGGTCACAAGGTGACAGCAATGGTTTTCAAGACATGGTCTCAAGACATTTTCTGTATTGACTTGGACTTGTCTCAAACTTTGTGGAAAAAGTCATTCCTTCTCTGTCATCAGTCCTAGTCTTTATTATTTTGTTTAGAAACGTGTTTCTAGAATGGTTTCCTCAGTGAGCACAAGTGTTTATGAAAGAATGGGCTATAATGTTAAAAATAAATGTACATACTGTATGTCAGTATTGCAGATCACAGTAGTGTATAGAGTATTATATAAAGTCTTGTATTGAGCTGGCTTATTGGGTTTGACGATGAATACAAAATACTTGGCCTATTGCCTACAATCTGGCTTTTTTGAGACACGGCATAACCCTGCAATGATCTCGCTTCTGGCATATTGTTTACCAGAAGAGCATAATCACTTCATTGTGGTGGTGAAATAGAATAGTCCATATTTGTTTTTGGACAATACGGTTCCTGGTGCTCTCTTTTAACTTTCTCCGGTGAACTCTTTTAACCAGTGATGCATTTGCATACATATACGACTATGTGTTCATTTCACTGAGCTCACGTGGAATACACACTACCGCTTGAATACAGAGAAAAACAATGGGGGTGTGATGTTTCATGGTGTGAGGAGGGTATTGCAACACTGAAAGCTTACTTTTTAGAAAGCAAATGCAGCCATTTTAAGAACCACTCTTCACTCAGTGTCACTAGTTTTGGCCTGATTTAATCATTGCTGAGTATCAGGGCAGTATCATTGCGTATCACTCTTTAGGAGTTACCTATGAGTTACATGTGTGGTGGTCTGGCTTAAGTGTACACTTTATGCTCTAATGTACACTCAATTCGATTATTTTCCCTCCATTTTCTCCGTAATTTGGTCACCTGCCAAATCCTGTCCACGAGCCAGCTCTTCCTTGTCAGCTACCAGCTGGGAAGAGTGAAGCCGACATATCAGCCAATGTTTTTTAAACTGCTGTTCATGCTAAGTCACAGGGCACAGTTGGAGAAAAAGCGATCTGCCCTCTTCCACATGTACCATCTCAAAGACGTCCATGATTGGGCTGTGTCACTGTGCCACCCAGAAAGAACAGCCAATTTTGCTCCCTCGTCTCCTGGCCTCTTGCGAATTGCTCTAGCATCATCAGGATCCAAACTTGCAATCAGAGGAACGCTTTTCTGTTCTTCCACTTGGGAGTCCATTAGTTGATATTTTGAGGCCTGTCCATATTTCTGCCTGCCTGTTCACCATCCTCTTGAGAGCTGCTGTTCATCATATGTTCTGACTCATCAGAAAAGGAGCATAACATAAGCACTAAGGTCTTCCTTTGCACTACCTCTAGTGGCTTGGGGTATTCTCAGAATATGCTGTTGGTGAAAAAGACTTGGTTTCCCACAGGGAGCTGGATGATACCTTGTGGTGCCTGTCGCAATAAATGCACAGTGTGGAGTGAGGCACAGCTCGACTCCATGAGTCAGCCCATTGTTCCATGGGAAGGAACAATAGGCAGAGAACGAAAAGCCTGCAGGTGTCCTGAAAATTGCATGACGAGTATTGAGAGCGAGTGTGATGAATAATTGTTTTTTTTTTTTTATGGTTCCACAGATCTTGAAACTCAAAACACTCTTACAAAATGGGATCTTCGAAGGTTTTTGTTGTTTTTTTTAGATGTTTAATGACCCTTCATTCCTACATCTGTAAGCCCTTTGTAAGCAGCTAGAATTCAACAAATAAATCATTGACCAAAATCATACTTCACAAATCCTCTAGTCATCCTGTGACCCTTTTTTATTTTATTTTATTTATTTTTTTTTTTTTAGAAAACTTCCACTAATCTCTTATACTCAAGGGTTCTTAGGGTGGTTAATGGTTCAAAAAAAGCTCTCTTTGGAATAATCCTGAAAAAGGTCCTTTGTTGTAGGATTCTATATCCGAGAACCTCAAATGCTTCTCCAGAGGGACAAACTGAAGAACTCTTAAGGGTGCTAGTATTAATAAAGTCACTGATTGTTACAAGTGAAGTAAATAGTCTAGTAAATAAAGGTTCTACTGTTTGTATTTCTGGGGCAAGCTTTAAATGTTCTATGTAGCACTCAACAAATTTATATGAGGTTTCGAACCGGACATGGTTCATACAAATGTTTTGACACAAATTTGTCATTTGGATGGTTAGGGGTTCTAGCTTTCTAGAAGTGTTCTACTTTAAACCTTTTGGGAAAGGGAAACGCTCTGTTTTAGGGTTCTACAAAAAAAAATCCGTATTCCCTGCAGGAGCAAACCCAGGAAACTTTTAGGTATCTAATTTTTACCATTTGTTTCTAAGAGTATACATGCAAGAAAAAATAAAACCCATTCATATAAATAAGGCAAAAAAAAAACAAACCCTACAGTCTTGGAAAAAAAAAAGTTAAATATTGAATCCTTAAAGGCTTTTCAGTTTGTCCTCTTGGGAATCCTGGAATCATGAGTAGCATAATCTATCCAAAGAAGCGTAAGAATCTTAGAAGAGTTGATGGTACTGTTTCATGCAGCCAATCGAGACAGTATATGAAATTACACGGTTATAAAAAAAGGTTCTCCGAGGGTTCTTAGGGAGCCTAGGTTTCTGAAGGAGCTTCGCTTGAAAACGTAACACTATCTTAGAATTATATAAAGAACTTTATGTTTTTTCCTAGAAAAATTGCTAGATTTAACCTTTTTTCCTAAAAGTGCAGGTCTTGATCTTTATGGATTATTACAGAACATGACAGGGCATTTCCTTTAGATGCCTCGTACCGTCAAAATTAAATTGACTGAAATGAAGGGGTAATAAAATTGTACCGTATTACACATATGGAGAAACAAGGTGTTTCACCAGGTCGAGTGCTTCTGAAGCTGGGAGGTGTTAAATATAAGTTGATGTATTTAAAATGACTAGACATTTAAAGCATTAAATCCACAGGGTTAGTTTCAGGCAGCAGCTGAATTCCTTTTCCCTTTTATTCTCCACAGTCACTGGATGGACATTAATAACATCTCTGATCTCTGTTAGCATTTCTATTGCTAGTTGTTGCTATGGCAGCAATGCGGTGAGGAAATCCAACTAATGTACACTTCATTGTGGAGAGCAAAATCCCTTTTCTCTTAAAGTGATACTGCAGAACAATAAACCAGCATGACGTGTGATCATGAGCCCCATCTCTTCTTTCTTTCTCTACCTCTTCTCTGGGGGTTGTGCTGCAAATATCCTGTAAATATATCCAGCTCGGGCAGCCAGGCAACAGTGCTTTCCAGGTGGGTTGCCTTCTAGTGGGGCATCCAGAAGCTGTATGGAAAATCTCAAGGTGTATGAATACATGGATGCACCGAAGAATAATCCTTCCTGGCAGTCTGTTTGCGACAGCACGCCAGTCCCTGGTGATCTGGAGGTTAGTACTTCCCGTCACAGCTTCATGTGCATCACCATATGGCCTAAACTGCAGGCGAGTGTGGTTCTATATTTGGAAACCTTGCCATGTGAGCATGACTACACACTGGCTTTAACAGGTTGTTACAGGTATAAGGTCTTGTCAAGAATATTTTGTGATTATGTTGCATCTTTTTTTTTCCCCAAATTGTTTCATAGTTGTGTTCTGTGTTGTGTCAAAAAAAGCTTTTAAAGGAAAATTCATATAGTTCAATAGTTACTTTTTACCACCCCAAAGTTGGTTATTTTCCTATACCAGCATGCCCTGAAGTGTTTTATTCCCCTTATACCAGGGTTAATGATTTGTTAATTTTTTATTACAAAAACAATTTGTCATACTTTGTACATATTAGCTTTAATTTTATGAAAGTCCATGAAGCAAGTTCCTGTTATCAGTTACATTGGTCACACTGGTCCAGTGTTAACCACAAACTCCACTGGCTAGGGTTTATTGCAGCCTCACAGAATGGCCAAACTATTTCCCAGCAGTCACTGCCATTGCCTTGTTACTTCTGATTATACACAGGTTTCCCATCACACTCACATTGTTGTTGCCTAGTTTTCTCAGTTCTCTGTTTTTTCTTTGTGTAGTCATTTCTAATGAAAATCTATTTCTAAATAAAAAACCTGCTGCTGCCTTCCTGACAAGCTCACAACAGCTATAAGCAGTTGTTCCCACGTCAGCCTCTGTTTTCTTCCTTCTCCCTTGCAGTCAGTAAGACAAAAAAAGAATTGTCATGTAATTGTGATATCGGAAAAATTTATTTATAGCCTTGTGCTGAGACTGGAGGCTCCTTCCAAAAATGTCAAACATCTCCTTGTACAAATTTCATATCAAGAATTAAACATTAAAAACAAAAGTTTGTAATCCATTTATTATTAGAATTGGAATATGGACAATCTGTAATACAATATATAATACAATACCCATACGTCAGATTCAAGAACACATTAGTGCTGTGATGTAAAGAACGTACAGATGTTTGGACCATCCCAAAATCACAGGTGAAGCCCTATATTTCCTGTACTGTTGCTCAGAGTGACACTGAGCCGTCTGCCACCATGTCTAACTGAATCAGTGACCCATCTCACACCATCCCCAAAACTGGATTTCTCACCAACAAGGTTGTGTTGTTCTTTCATATAGTTGTAAGTCTCTAATCTTGTGCTTGCAACAAATTTTTACCACCATCTCACATCTGTGAACCAGAGGGGAAAAAAATGCTGAGTAAAGGAGTGAAAGACCTGTGAGAGTTTATAATGGAGTTTGATGAGGATGTCGACTGTAGTAAAATCTGACCGCGATTAAAGGAATCCTGCCGGGAACAGACTTAAAGATGCAAATTGCTTTCACAGCTTTGATAAATAATCCACAAACTGAAATTTCCCTTTCAGATACTTGCACCAGGTAACCTCACAACTTTTCAAATACTCGGGCTGCTGTCGTGCTCTTGATACCCAAATTTGAGAAGATTTATTTATTTATTTATTTATTTTTTAAGACCGGATCAGAGTTTAATTGCTTGGAGGTTTGATGAGACTTAAAGAGATATTTAAAAGATTAATCAATTAATCTGAACTCAATTACACATTCTGTTGCTGGGGAAGTTTGTGGCCAGCACTGCTTGTGTTGTGTGTTTACTAACTGTATTGCCAGGAAATACTATCCTGACGCTTAAATCCAGCCTGCTGTCTTCCTCAGGACAGGTTTCCACAGCATTTCTCATGACCCAAATCAGTCGTGTTTCTGGGTTACAGCGTTGAGAGCGCCGAGTCCCGGAGTGGTGCCTGTCCTACTGCCGTATTTCCTGTTCACACCAATGTAATTAACATCTCCACTAAATCAGACTGCAGACAAGCTGCTTACATTATCTAAGAGGACACTGGATACAAGAGTCATGACATCATTCACCACTTGGCACTATGTTTAGGATACTGTGCCTAAAGGCGTTGGATGAGTGCCAGCTGCTGATTGGCAAGGGTAGGACATGATGGGGTTTGCCCTTATGGGCTGGAGAGGCGTTTTCTATATGTGTGTCTTCTGTTTAAAGAGCATTATGTTTGTTACATGAGCAGCTACCAGCACGTATCCACTGCTGCCTTGGATCCATCAGTCACCCCAGACAGTGGAGGGAAAGTGGGCTACCATGCACCACTGCTTTTAATGAAGACTGTAATAGAAGAAAGCACTGAATGTACTGGAAAATAATGCATGAGTATCTGTGTACTTTTTAGAGGAAATTATTTTGGGGCATGAAGCATGGGTAGGTGTTTTGGAAAGAGTTTATTCACCATAGAGTAGTTGACTGGTTGCACAAAAGGTTCCCAAGACGTTATAATATACAGTTTCAGTCAAACGTCTGGACAGACCTACTCATTCAAACGATTTCCTTTTATAGTCTTTGGACGATTTTCTACATTGTAAAACAATACCGAAGGCATCAAAACTATGAAATGACACATGCGGAATTATGCGGGGGGGAAAAAAGGGTTAAAAAAACAAACAAACAAAAAAATATGCTTCAGCTTAACGACAGCTATTGGCATCATCTTAACCAGCGTCATGAGGCAGACACCTAAAATGCTTTTCAGTTAACAATTATGTCTTGTCAAATGATAATTAATGGAATTTCTTGTCTGGCACCTGAGATCATCAGTTGTGTTGAGGTAGTTTTGGTATGCAGGAAATGGCCTTATTCCATAATTGTAGTAATCATTATGTCAAGAAACACTCAACCATCATTACTTTGATGTGAATTTAAAGTAAAAAAAATAAAAGAAAGAAAGAAAAAACATTGAATTAGACGATGTATCCAAACTTTTGATTGGTCCAGTATGATCATATAAGTATGTAAAGTTACACATATTTTAAGGTTGTTTAAGCAGTTCTAAAGGAAACCCCTCTGTTATAGGGTGCTTTAAAGGTTCTCACAGAGGGACACTAAAGAGTTCTAGAGTTCTAAATCTGGGTTCTAGGTTGTACCTGAAAGAAAAAAAAAAATATATATATATAGTATATATTTGTTATATAGTATATATTTGTTAATCAGATTTTCTCCTCACATCAACTAAACTTAATAATATTACGCACTTTATTGTATTACGTTCAACACGTAGATATTAAATATGATTTTGGTAGTTCTGCTTCTGCAAGCGTTCTCATAATCTCCCCTATAAACCCTGGCAAACCCTGAGTTGACACTAAGCATCTCTCAGCAACCTGTCGGCCTGTTCTTGTGCCTCCGACGCTTCAAGATGTGTGTCGTCCTCCAGCATTATACAAAAGTAACCAAGCATGACAGAATATGCAAAATTTCAAGCTGAGGTTTTCACTATCTATGCTAATCTTCCAGTTCAACACAGTCTCACACACACATTCAACTTTGTGAAGTATCCTCTCTCAGATGTTTGTGCAGTTTTCTCCTGAGCCAGCTCTGTCGAATCTCTGTTCATATTCTACATGTGATTCACATCAGTCCAACTATCCAGGTGGTTGCCATGCCTATAGTTAACCATCGAGGGGTCACTCCCCTGATCACCCACTATTGTGTTCAGATGACACACAGACTGTAAGAACTAGCGGATTTGTATGAATTAATTCAAGGTTCAGAATCAGATTGTGTAATTCAATTGAAAAAGCATAACCGTTGTAATGTCTTTGTCAAAATGTCTGAATAGAGCCTTAAGTTTCCAGAACTTTAACTACTTTCAACAATGCCTGCCTCAGTTATTACATAACAGCCTAATCACAATCTGAGCTGATTAGGTTTATTTAAAGTGAACACATTTATTTGTTAGACTCCGCAAAATATATGTTTCCATAGGATTAGACATTGTCAGTAAACACAAACGTTTATTCCTAATTAATGTCTTTATATAATTAGGCTTCGTATTTTTGTCATTATTTCCAGTCCAAAGCTTTGGTCTATGTATTATATGTAATTATTTCTAGCTATGAGTTGTAACTACCAGAACACATAATATTTAAGAATATTTATCAGAAGATGTTGATTAATTTTCTCCAACAGTGGTTCTAGCAGTAATAGATGTCAAGTCATAGATGTGTATTAATGCACTCGTTCTAATACGTTATCGTTTCTGTAGTAGCAGCTTGCTTGTGGACGCTCCACATAATGTACGCCTGACAATAAACTGATTAAAAAATCATGTTGTTAAACACAGACAAACATAAAATAATTGGTTTGCTGGAAGTTTCTGTATGGAGATGCTTTCCCATTTTTGGAAGGATTCTCCAGCGTCAGCACACTGCAGACTTACAGTCTGTACATTTTACTCCACGAGAAGGTCTTCAAGCTCCTGTTTTCTGTGTTGTATAACAAGCCGCATTTCATTTTATTTATTTATTTATTTATTTATTTATTTTGCCACCTTGCAGAACAATGGATGAGGTGGCAATGCTACATGCTGTGCCACTATGCTGCCTTAAATGCATCTGTAAATGGATTAAAAAAGAATGACCTGCCATTTTTTTAATAAACAAATTGTAATTGCTGTGATATAGATAGAAATAAAACATTTTGGTATAGGGAAAGCTTTTTATTGAATATTTTCCCGTAACAGCACATGCTTTCTGGGATTCCTTACTAATTATATGTCTTTATCTATCCATCCATCTATCATCTATACCTTATATATAGCTTATTCTCAGAGTGATGTGGAATGCAGATTAATTCCAGCTGATTTCAGCTAAGAGGTGGGGTACACCCTGGGCAAGGTCGCCAAACTTTCACAAAGATGAACAACCGTTCACACCTGTGGGCAATTTAGAGTAGCCAGTTGACCTAATCTGCATGTCTTTGGACTGTGGGAGGAAACCGGAGCACCCAGATGTGTCCCACGCAGGCACAGGGAGAACATACAGTCGGCCAGGAGGTTAGAACCCAGAGCCTTCTTGCTGTGAGGTGACGGTGCTAACTACTTCACCACCATGCCAAACTATTTGTCTGTATTTTACTTTTTTTTTTTGTTGTCAAAAATGCAGTGCAGTATTGTTATTCTTATTAATATGGCATAAAGTTATCAACTTATTTGATAACCGCAGTGATATGTATGGCAGTTAATTGTAAGCCAAAATCTCATAATCATGACGGACATCGTTTCTTTATGAATTCAGCCATGAGTTCAGCTAATTCTTAACTGGACAATAAGGGTATTTTTGCACTTGGGCCATTTCAGTTCTGCAAGTTGTAATTCCATGACTTTTTGTGAACACAATAAATGAACAGTTAGGAGCTCTATGCATGAGTTGATTGTTGATGAGTTGAGCATCAAAAATGCTCCCGGTATCTCACTTCAAATATATTTGTCCTGCTGTGTTTTTCAGCCAATTCAAAGTATCATTTAAAGCAACCATTTTCAATTTTACAAATATTTACTGTGAACCCATGGTGTATAGGAGTCATGGTGTGAACAGCAAGTGGTCTGAGCAAGTCCAGAAAGAGAACCGAGTCACCTTTTGAGTCCACTTGTATTGTGTACACCGAAAGCACTGAGGTCATTTGGAGCTAGTTCACATTTGGATCTATTGGAACAGGATTAACTATGGTTCATTTAAAAAGAGCTATAT
>JAQQZR010000004.1:6302408-6315541 GCA_030068235.1 Notoglanidium macrostoma
ACCTTTATAATACTCCAGAACTGTTGAAGCACAACTCTTATTAGGCCTCTTTACTGTCATTAAGCTTCTGTCAGGACATTTCACATTACGTTGCTAGCTTATTGGTTAAAAAAAAAAAAAAAAACCAGACTGTGGGTTTCTCTAAAAAGACCATGTTCACATTGCTAGTGATTAAAAAAAGAATAATCAGCCTTCATCAGACAACCTTTTGTGTGTGGTCCCGTCAGAATGCACGGAGGTCGTCCTACCTGGACATGTCTTCCCTGAGGGTGTGCATTTCTCAGCAGTTTTCCTCGGAAAAGTGTGCTTGGTGACACGTAATCCAAAACCCAATTACCTGGCAGACACGTTGGTCTAAATGTCAGTATAAAAATAATAATTCTCAGGACTGGTCTCATTTGCACTTGTAAGCTCACTCCTCTGTGGCGATTTCACTTGACTTTTGACATGACCTTCGAATCCATTTCCCCCCAAATATCTAGAAACATTTGGATGTTTGGAGGTCTATGCAGAAGTCATAAATAAAAGATTTTTCTCCCAAATAAGTACTGCAGGCCAGTAATAACCTCTAGAGTCCAGTTCTTAGAAGGCCTAATTAGAGCAGAGTTTAGTGGTTTCTCAGGTCCAGCACAGCTGCTTCCTGAAATGGCAGGCGATTAGCCGATGAACTGAACCAGGTGTGTTAAATCAGGGAAAACAAACAACCGCAGAAGGACAGGGTTCAGTTGAGAACTGAACAGAAGTGCAGCCCTTTGGATCATCTATAAAAATCTCTGAGAGTGACATTTTAAGCACACTTAAAACACAGAACAAGCTTATTAGATCGATTTTTAGACAGCATTTAATCATGTTATAACTAATGTATGCTATTGCCTTTAATTCAGAGAGCATTCAGGGAGAACATTTCACCACTTACAGCAAACACATGTTGGAATAATTATATGGGAAGCAGCCGGTGTGTGACCCATGATCGGCTTGGCAAAAATGATCCCGATAGTCCTGGGAGTGTGAGTCAGTGTGGATTAAACACCTGATAAAATGAAAGGATATCTGTCTCATGTGATGTATCTCTTGCACCCATTGAAACAAAAGGCCTACTTGAATCTCACTGCTGGAAACCAAAACAAACCAACCAAAAATTTTGTCCAGGCAAGAAATAGCAGAGAAGTAGGTTTAATAACCAGGAAAAAAAAAACCCTTCTTCTCACTTACTTACAAAACATTATTCCATTTAGTATGTATGAAATGTAACCGTTCTTATTCCATCATGGCTAGTTCTTCAAATTAACTACACCCTGAAATAAATATAATGTTAATAAGGACAGCCTGGTCCTCCATTGACACACGTTAATTTCCTACTGAATTAGTTTGGAAATTTGGAAATGTCCAGTACTTGAAACCACAGCATGTACATTTGTATGTATCGTACACAAGGAAGTAAATGATGAATTGATGTGAGTGTATGATACAGTACAGAAAGCAATGTCAACAAGCAATTAATTTGAAGAACCTGTAATTAAACTGTGTAGGTGGCAACGAGGTCTCACAAATAAGCAGAGCATCTTGAATGTCTTGCAAGTGCTGAATATTAAAAACTAGACTCTAGTAACATTTTAATATTCTATACCATTTGTGATTATTTTCAATTTTATCTCACTTTGCAGGTTTGATGCATACGTAAGTATTAATGCTAAGCACTAAAGGGTCTGTGTATTATTCAGTTATTCATCTTAACGTGCATTATTCAGGGACTTTTATCAGGAGTGGAAGATTACTAGACCATGTGAGAGGGCAGATTATATATCTGGGCTATTAGTTTGGTATTCATAGTTGCCTGGAAGTCACCACCGTATTTTCACTTTTTTCATTCAGAGCCCAGAAAACCCTGCTTGCTATTGACTTTGTGAATATATATATATATATATATATATAAATATTTTATTTTGTATGAGTTCCCCCACTCAGCATGCAGTACATTTAACAGCAGGACAAGCACTGCTTGTGCCTTTTGTTTCGGGTTCTAGTCTTGTCTCCGCCCTGTCCTGTCATTGGTGTATTTTCTTGATTGTGTCCACTTGTTCTTAATTAGTTTGCTATTTATACCCTATTGTGTGTTTTGTTTTTGTCTAGTTGTGAAGCCCCATTCTTTTGTAACCTTATTCCTTTCCGGCTTCCTGACTTTTGTGTTTTGGTTATGGATTATCCTTGTTTGTTGCTGTCTGCCTGCGTTCTGACACCCACAATGGATTTTCGTGATAATTGGATTGATTGGATTCATCTGCAGTATTTAGCACTGTCGCCTCACAGCAAGACGGTCCTGGGTTCGACCTCGGGCCTTTCTGCGAGGAGTTTGCATGTTCTCCCTGTGCCAGCGTGGCTTTCCTCCGTGTGCTCCGGTTTCCTCCTACAGTCCAAAGACATGCAGATTAGGTCGACTGACTGCTCTGAATTGCCCATAGGTGATAACTCCATGTAACAGTAATGTGTTTCATGGTGACGTGACACACCATGCTCTTGTAACTATAGTGTCCACTGTTCATTTCAAACCCCACCATCTTTTGCACTACACACATCTGGCAGAATTGCATCAGTAGGACATTTTTATTAGGAGGATTAATTAATGTGCACGGATCAGAATTAGGAACAGCAAACAACGGAGAAATCCAAGCTAATTAAAGTGCAGGAAAAGCTATTGTATAGTTGCGCCTACAAAACACAGTCACCATGCAGTTCTACATGTTCAGAAAAAAATAAAGAGGTTACACGGATGTGAATAATATCTTTTAATGTGCCATGTAGGGCAAGAAATCCACATCTAATAGGTGAAACTTTGGCTAATAACGTGTTCTCTATGGCTCATGATTATGTATCATTCCCTACGCAGAAATGTATATACTTCTTTGCGCCTGTATTAATGCTGTTAACTAGCTAACTTTTTCATCATATGTAATTAAATTATTTTAGCTATAAATTTTTTGCTTCGTTTAGGTTAAGCAAACATAGTACTGGGCAGCACATTGGAGTTTTCACTGCAGATACAAAATTAATGATTTTTTCACTTCTGGCTGTTTTTTATTCTACACTACTAGAACATTTGTATGGCTGTAAATGTATGTGGGAGGAGCGTAAAGGGTTAATTGCTATTGGTGTCCTTTTTTATATAAGCTGCAGCATCTTTTTGCTTTCCGTACTGAAAAAAGCAAATAGGGCAAACACAAGCTCCCAGGAACACACATTACCCTGGCTTTGCGTTTTCTGAGCTTTGCGTGAGTCTTCCTGCAATCTCTCTTCAGTTTACCTTCACTTCCATAAACTCCTGCTATCTCCGCTTTCGCATCTCTTTTAGCTCGTTGGAAAGCAATAACAGCACCGGCTACCTGAGTCAAGACTGTGTGTGTAGAAAAAAGCAAGCGCGTATAAAAGAACTTCCAATCCGTACGCCTGTTCTCTACAATGAACAAAAAGCTGGATAAATACATGCATCCACCGTGCTTTTTTACAAACGACCTCTCTTCCACGCTTTCTCTTCACCACTGCGAATAGAGCGTCTTCGTTTGGACATTTTACACAAAGCAGCAGATTGGTGCGAGTATGCAACACTAGACTCTTAATTTCAGAGTAATAATACTCCAGTGTTCAGCAATATGAATTTAAGATGGGCGAAGACACCAGGCGTGATATAAACATAGTAACAGTAATAGAGCCAGGATCGTTTCAGAGAGAGTCTAGCACTAATGTGGAAAGAGGCAGCTGCACAATATATAATACTAGTTCATATAAAATAGTACCGTAAACAGTTCTGCACAAATAATGTACAAACAGTGCCTGACTATTTTTCCTGACCAGTCAGTGTGCTTTTTAATGAGAGCATAATATGTCACACCCCGCTGCACTGCTCAGTGGAGGAATCCGTTTCCATGCAACTGTACATGTATAAGCGCCAGCCGTGATATGACATAGACAACATTTAAACAGATTTGAAATTCTTGTATATCTAATGGGATAGTCTGTAAATTGTTGACTCAGCATTTGCGGATAAAGTGACGGAATACAGAGGATTGCAACCCACTGCGTCCTGATTGGTCAAATATGCTTTCCCTCTGGTTCACTAAGGAATAAAAGACATTTGGATGCGCTGTTATAGCGCGGGAAAAAAAAAATCAATGATAGGGTGATGTGATGCAGCCTGAAGAAAAGCAGAATTATTATTACCATGCCGGAATTGATTGTTTTCCAATGACAGCATAACTTGAAGCGTGTCATTTCTCTTATAGTATAGCAATTTATGAATTAAAGAAAAACACGTCAAACCTGTTATCTGTTTATAATTACATTTAAAGATCCACCTTGTAGAATTTGGCCAACTGAAAGCCCCTCTCTTAAACTCCTTTTCCAAGTGCGTATTGGAATATACGGTGGCCCACAAGTGCCCATAGCGCACGTCCGGGTACTTCCTTTCACACTTCCTCGCTTTTCCCCGTGCTAAATAATAAGCACGATCCTCCAATTAATAAAAATTTGGGTTCTCAAGCCAACACCAGCAAACACTGATTCCTCTTATGTCTTCTTCCTTGTCGTCCTTCTGGATTCATGCTGCCGCTCGTAAAAACCGAAATGTGGAAGGCGCGCTCTGCTCCGGGCTACTGTAGTAGTGGCGCAATATGGCGGCTCCATAGAAGTGGAGCCGCTCAATGTGTAGATATAAAGAGCTCGTTCTATGCTTATGAAAACACAACAATGTATAGTTTAAATTAAAGTCTTTCCTGTGGTGGAAAACAGTTACAAAGTGCTGACACCGGAGAGTCTTCGCATAAATGTCAAATCAACATTTCCTTACGGAAAACCTTACCATATAAATGATTACACATTTTACTTTGTTGAATAACATCGCATATTTTTTTTTTATTACTCATAATTATTTGAAGCCTTCACCACACACGTCCATGTGTAAGTTGTTACTCTAATGATAATATATGAGGATGAGCATTAATATAAACCCATGATTAGAATAACAGCTGGAACAAGTCTCCGAGCTGCTGTTATTGAAAATGAATCTACTCTATCTGACCAGTCAGAATAGACAGTTCAGCAGTGCTTTATTATTAAATGTGATCACAGATGGGGTTTATTTGAAAAGAAATGAATATTTGCACTTAGTGTCTTAGTGTTTATTAGAAATTGCATCAGCTGGCCTAAAGATATAATTTCAGATTTTGATCATATTTTTTGAACGCCTACAGCGATGCAAGCGCAATCGTGTCAGATTTATGATTATTTTCTGTGGACCTTAAGTAAAGTGTGATTCCATTTGTTATTTATATTTGTAATTAATATATCAGTGCCAAGTGAATGACATTTTAATCACATAGTTATGCCTATATCCGGTTGTCTTAAGTCGAGCGAGTTTCAGGGGACTGATTTGAAGAGTTTTACGAATGTCTATGGCAGGTCCGTGATCGTATAATGACAAAATCGCAATGACAGTCTACCTTCTGTTCTATACTAAACCTGTAAACATCTCTCAAGTAATAAAATGATGAATCATTGCTAACAGTAACAGAATGATGAGACATGGTGGCAACAACAACCTCATATACCATATGAAAGCATAATTACTTTAATTTAAATGACACCAGCAGTGCACTGAGTGACAAAGCTGGTTATTATAGCTTTCGTTCTGACTAAAAAAGTCAACCTCAGACATGTCATATTTTAAAATAATGTCAGCAACAATTTGTCAGGATTTTATAAAAGCTTGACTTGTCAGAGTACATTGGACGAGCCTTAATAAAAGTTTTAGTTCGTGTCAGCTGTCGTAAAAGCCTTATATGAATGTTACGTCGCCGAGGGAACGTCGTTCCACTTCTTTCCCTTTTTGCAATTCATGCATCAAATGAGAGGTAGCTGAAAACTACCGGAGTAGAAGGAGTCATTAAACATTTTTCACTGTTAAAAAAAAAAATCCTGTATGATGTGTATTTGAATAATTTATAAAGACTAAAATTGAATTTTGCCCTTCCGCAAGAATATACAATTATAAATAAATGCATGCATAAGAACAAGCATGACAGACACACTGGGACTTTGAATTAAAAAGAAAAATAAATATTCAAGCTTCTTCTTTATGACTGTTGATGTGAGTGAAAGTGTGATGTAATTTATGGTTGAAGCAGTGGAGTGACATTTTGCTCTGGTCTCATGGCGTCGATTTGAGTCGGCAGCCCATCTTGTGTGTTCATCTTGCTCGTCTCTGGCTCCTGGTCATGTACTACAGACATATGGCCACCATCTGCTCCAACCTGGGCACGCTGAGGCGAGCAGGCGGGCCTTGAACAGGGGTCTCTGGGCCACTTTAACTCTTCAGAGGCTTCATCCAGTGAGGCAGGACAAAAGCGATTTATCTTGAACTTGAAGCAAGACACTCCTCCTCACATATCACTCATAGCTCCGCAGAGAGTTGCGGAGGTTCTTTTATATTGGAAATGAATCCTGTCATACAGGCTCGGGAGGGGAACGATGGTGGGCGTTGACAAATTGAAATGTGGTAACGGAAAATTCCGGCTTGTTGATAAATGTCACTTATTTCACAACGCTGAACTGCATGTATTCGATGGTGCTTCCATATACCTCAGAATGTACCCAGGTTCCTTTTGATGTGTTTTCTATGCGTTTCCTTAAAACACATGAAAAGTCAAAAAGGTTTAAGAGTTTCTTCAGTTGCCTCTAAGGAATCCTTAATGTTTCTATGACCAGAGGGGTTCCACGTAGAGCCCGCTCGGAAAGGTAAGCATCCAAACAACCCCTGAGCAGATGTTCTTTTTTAGCCTGTTTTCTCTGATTCAGAGTCAGGATCTCCTGGCGATAACGCTTAATGGTGATAAAGCAAATGCTTTTTTGTGCGCCACTCAGGAGCTCAATCTTTTTGCCCCTAAGAGTGTAAATGTGTGTTTACTTCTGTGCTGCTGTGGCAGCATTTCACAGCAATTCCAGTTATGTTGTTAGCTGGGTTGGATTGAAGAAAATGTCTGTTGTTTGAGGAGAATTAAAGATGGGAGCCAAAGAAGAAAAAAAAAGCAAGTGATAAACAGCTTGCAGTGGAATAGAACATCTTGTTTCTTCTGATTGACTGACTCGTTTTAAACATTTGCGTCTGTTGTTTTGTTTGCGCTCTCATTTTTTTTCCGTTGTCTTCTATACGACGCTTTAAATCTTAAATTAAAAAAAAAATAAATAAATAATGAATTTTTAGGTTGCACGTCGAATGTGGTCTGATTTCTGTGGGGTTAGACGTTTAATGTGAAATTACATTCGATGTGCTTATATTTTAAACTGAAAATTTGTAATTTTTCCATTATATGTGGTTGTTTGTGCCTGGGCTATTTAGGAAGCATATTTAGGATGTGTATCTACATGGGGCAAAGTTGGGGTAAGTTCTGAGCACATTTTAATGTTATCTTCTACCCTTGCTAATTTATTATTTATTTATAATTTGGATTATCATTTTGCCATCATATTTAGTGTTTCTACCGTGAACTGTCTGCTGGTTGCAGTTTTGGAATATTTTACTCTGTTTACACTAAACACGAATCTTCACTCTCCATCTGTGTCTGACATGTTACAGTAGGACTCGAGTCCGGTCATGTTTTCCGTATTGACTTGGACTGGTGTCAAAACTATTGGCATTTGTACTCAGACTTGTTCCAGTCTTGGGCATTGATCTTGCTAAATATATTCCTGGTCTCAAGCGAGAGTTTGTAAAATAATGTTTGTGTTATCTTCTGTTTTTGCATTCAAAATATTTGACAAGAATTTTCTTATTTCTAGAAAACAGGCACTAATGAAGCCAATTAGATGATGTTAAAGGCTTGACCTTGAAAAGGATTTGGTGGTTTTCAGTCTTGCGCTCGGTTTGGTCTCCCTTTAATTTGGACTTGATCACCTCAAGACTTATCTTAGTCGTGACTCGATCTTGGTTAGTCCTTTTCTTGGACCTGTCTTGGACTTGGCAATGGTGGGCTTGACCACAACACTAGTAATTATATTTTCCTTGTGTTTATTTATTTATTTTTTTACATTAATGCCAGCAGTTAGCCTCTCTAATCTGATATTAGTGCAGGACATAATTCATATTTGGAGGCAGCAGGTGCATTTTACAATAAGAAATTATTTCCAACTAACATTACACCATTATGTCTGGCAATTGCTATAGTTTAACGGCATAAAAAGTTAAAATTGAAAATCTGGTCCGAGAAAATGTACTTTCCTCAAAACCGGTTTCTTGTAGGTACATATTTTAGAGGTGGAAAATGATTCTCTGGATTTATTGGATGTGTGTGCCATTGACTCCAGTTCGAGGTTGAACTGGGAAATCTCAGCTACCTCCTGACAGCGGCTGACTTCTGCAGGGGTCTGGAGTCCAAATCGGCCTCCATAAAAGTTGCCGCCAGCCTTTTCTTTGTTCAAAGCACTCATACTGCTATACTGCTTCTAACAGAGTCCTCTACGCTGTCTTGATTTATGTTCCACTATATTTATGAAACATTTAGAGATTCTAATGATTTGGGAGGCCTCGTGTGTTGCATAAGTGAAGGAATTCCATGCTGTTCTGAATCGCAGATTGAAGAGAAAGGGTACGACGCAGAGAATAAAAGTCATTTGTGTGACTGATCAGCTGCTGTATCATTGCCCAGCCTGCCTGTAGACTGTGTTGATAATGACTCATCCAGCCTCGTCGAGCACAGATGGAGCGTGAGGCCATGCAGTAGAGCATCGTGGGTCTGTCTTTGACACTGTCCGCACTTTTAACTGTTATAAGCATGCAGCTGGTTTAGTGGGTTAGTGTGGGGTGAGTGACGGAGATTGCGTAATTCACGGTTTTTATAGTATGAGACTTCTGGTAAGATTTCTAGTGGATTTGAATGATTGTTCGGGATTTGTGAATTGGCTATGTGAAAGCCTGAGCGAGGCTCGTACCTGGTAAACTGGATTTTATCTCTTATGGAAATTTCCAATAAGTATTGATTCAGGATACTATGTTGAATTGGATTGGTATTTTAATGGAGAGTCTTAGTACGTTATTGTTAACTGAAAATCCGATTCGATTTTTAAGGGTTAGCATTGGCTTGTAGTCATAAATGTATAGGAATATTTTCTTTTATAGGTTAGCTATTAATGTGAAATACACCAGGCACTGTTTTTCCAATCCTCAACCGTAGCCTCAGATGCCTGTTCATGGCTGACAGGAGTTGTGCCCAATGTGTTCTTCTGCTGTTAGACAGTTCAGTATTCTGTAGCCCATCCACCTCAACTTTCAGCATGCTGTACATTCCGAGATGCTTGTCTGCTTAACATGGGTGTAACGTCTGCTTATTTGAATCACTATAAGCTTCCTGTCAACTCCATCCAGTCTGGTCATTTTCCTCTGACCTATCTCATCAACAAGGCTCTTCCAATTACAAAAATGGTGCCCTTTGGATATTTAGATATTTCTTTTCTGCACCAATTTGTGTAAGCTTTACAACCAGGCTTCAAATGATTATCATCATTTACATTCTGGACTTAAAGTATCCTCAGTGGTAGGTAAGGGTAACGTGGTTGGCACATTAATATATCCAATTTTGATTTCCTATTAATGCACAGCATCTCATTATGTTCCCAGAAATGTACATGGACTCCCCATGGTGAACTCCTTTCGACAATCCGATGGGTTCCAATAGGTGGGAGTTTGCCATAATGGAAGGGAAGACCTGCAAACCAGAAACTGTGCATCACATCTACTGTTCTGAAAGGCAGAGGGCATATTTATAACATGAAAGGAGGATTTCCTTTTATTAGAGTCAATGCATCACCCAATTAACCTTCGTGCGACTAAGATAAGAGACCCAGTTTCTGAGCCAAGCACTGGCACGCTACAAAATAGGCTCTGCCCTAACACAAAAAAAGCCTGCTTCAGGTTAATGTGGACATGAAATTGAAAACCTTCCCTGGAAAATGAAATGTCACCCACTGATTCGTAGCAAGCATCTCTGTATTGCAGTAATATAGCAGCTTTCTCCCTCAGAGCCATCTTGTTCATCAGACCCAAGCACTGAGCTGCTTCAAGTGGAACTGGTGTATGGTTCAGTGTCATTATACCTTTCCACTAACCCAGCCTGCCCAGTCAGCCAGTGATGGTAGTGACACTGAAAGAGCAGGAATGTCTTTATCAAGAATGGGAGCTTTGGCTCATGGTGCAGTCAAGGTTAAAATACCATGGCCTGCAAATGAAAATTGACCACCAGTCGCCTTTAATAATCTAAGGAGCTACATTATCTACATTAGTCTCTGCCAAGTGAAACTTTATCATGAGGAAAAAGTGCATTTTATTGCCGCCGATTGATTTCTTGATGCATCCGCTGCATTAAAAATTCCTCTGTGATCTTTCTTCCCTGCAACAATGCATAATGGCAATACAGAGCCTGTTAGTACTGGATGTAGGAATGGATGACCTTGTTGTCATGGTGAAGGAAATCTTGGGCAGTTTGAGATGTGATGTAATGACTGAATGCGTTCATACTGGAGGCGTAGCCTGACTGTTGGCTTGGACAGCTCGAGTTGTGTGATTTCGCACTGTAAAAAAGCAAATGAGTTGCTTTCTATATTGCTTAAAATGTCACGTGCTTGAAGAATTTAATATAGTTCATAAATGCATGATTGTTTAATAGATAAACAAACAGATTGCAGGGAGTTGTTAGATATATTGTTTAACATATTTGATATTTGAGCTCTGTTTTCTGGTGTGCTATTTCGGTTCAATGCAAGCCATTTTGTTTTTCATTTGCTGAACCCTGAGACTGGACGAGAACCCGGAGGAAACCCACGCACACACATGTCGAGGACATCACACAAGCTCAGGATCATACTGGGGACCCCGGAGCTGTGAAGCTACCCACTTCACCACCACCATGACACCATAATGATGGCATATTGCTATATTTGTAGTCATAATTGAACATGCTGTGCTAATGTGAGTGAAGTGGCACAGAAGAGGGTGTGACACTTAAATGCGTCAGCACATTGGAATTTTTAGTAAGCCATTTTAGTCCAGAATTGTGCACGAGGTACCGTTTCCCAGGACCACGTCTTAGCTCAGACGCCCCAGTCTTGCCCCATTTCTTTTGTCACCATAATTTATGTTACCCAAATGATGATGCGTAGGACAGTTGGTAGTACAACTGGACCATTCAAGCCGAAAGGCAATACCAGATAATTATAAACAATATGAAAGTTAAGCTGTGCTAATAAGTGCAGAAAAATGTGTCTGAGGTGGAAGATCTTTAGTCTGTTGTGGAAAGAATGGAAACATTAGGGCTCTACGGATAAGAGGGGAAAGCTCATTCTGTCACTGAAGAGTTATATATTTTTTTACTTTATAAGGATCCTTATATAAGCTTATGTTGTAAGAATACTTGTATCTCAGAGCTGATCAAGCCAGTCACCCTCAAATCACATAAATATATTTTATATAATTTGAAGAATCACTATATTAAGTTAGCTGTGCCACTGCTTGGTTGGATTAAAGTTAATACCAATAATGGTGCTTTTGTAACGTTCATCCAAGCAAATTACCCTTAGGCCGGGGTTATTAAAGCAATAAGTTGCTCAAGGGCTTGGATTATAGTCATTATACCACAGGTAAGAGTGTTCTTAGGTGCAACGCAAGGTGGAGAGCCTAAAACCCCCTTACCAATGATAAAAATCACCATAATGCACAACCTTAAAGCTTTCAAATGATGACGAAAACAATATGATAAAATCCAGGAAAGAATGTATTATTAAATTATCATTATTATCATTATATTAAATTATTAATGTAATATTAAGTATAAATAATTATTTTGGCATGCAACAGTCTGTCAACAGAAAGTTTTGGTTGCTAAGCAACGTAACAGGCAAAGATTAGGGCATTCCTTAATGAACAGTGGCTTTCAATCCATCCCAACAATGGCAAGTGATGCTTTTATTGATTTGTGCATTAAGACAGAGTTTCACTATTGCAATGCAGTTATAGGTGTGTGCATATTAAGGGTTTTACAGCAGCTTTGAACATGGCTTAGCCAGAATGGAAACTATGTATTTTAATATACTTGCTATTAACTACAATCTACTTTGGCAAGATGACTGCTGTGCATATCCTGAATTTACTTGGTGCATTAATTGTGCACCTCCAAACAAAAAAAAAAAAAAAGCAAATGCCAACACAACGTGTGAATACCGACATCAGCAGAGCAGGCAGAATATGAAACAACACGATGGTGCATTTCCATGGCAGTCTGCCATCGATAGAACAAGAGGAATATGATTTCTGTTGTCACAATGAGGTTGGTTTTACGGCCTAGTATACTATTTATATTGGTGCCATTGTTACTGTTTATGCTGCTTTTTCAAGATACACCTCCTCAACTCTCACTACCTTCACTGTTTACTCTTCCAGACCTGTTAAAGCCTGGGGTTCCCACATTTACGCTAGGGTCCGATACTTACAACACCATCTTTAAGCTAAACTACAGCGACCTACCAGAGCCAAGAAGACTCAGAAACGTATCACAATTAACAAACACAGTGGACAAAAAAAAAGAAAGAAAAAAGATCTATAATAACAAACAGGAGTGTGAGCAAGGCACCAGGCAGCAGGACAGACTATCCATTGTGTTCTACAAATTTACATCAGCTTGATGACAATCTGATATCTCTGTAGTTCTCTTTCACAGGGAAAACATCTTTCCGTCTCTAAAGAATTGAGAAAAAGCAGTGCTCGGAAGGCAATGGTGGTTTAGCAAGAGGCTAAACAGGGGGCAGACATTTAAGTATTGTCAAGCCAACTATGTTGTGTGTTATTATGCCACAGCTTGAGGGGAAAAACATTTTTGGGTAGGATAACAAATACCAGCACCTAGAAAGCTAAATAATTACCTGTCAAGCAGAAGCAAACCAAGCTGGCATCAGTTCACTTCAAATCACAAATTAAAGCCATTTGAATCACTAAAGCCTTTCCAACAGGCCTTGTTCTTATAATGTATTGCTAAAGATCTCTCTCTCTCTCTCTCTCTCTCTCTCTCTCTCTCTCTCTCTCTCTCTCTCTCTCTCTCTCTCTC
>JAQQZR010000004.1:6320809-6330839 GCA_030068235.1 Notoglanidium macrostoma
TCTCTGTCTCTCTCTCTCTCTCTCTCTCTCTCTCTCTCTCTCTCTCTCTCTCTCTCTCTCTCTCTCTCTCTCTCTCAAGAACATGGCTTGTTGGAAAGACCTTGGTGATTCAAATGGCTTTAATTAATTAATATATATATATAGTGTATACTGGAAGCTTCTTCATCACGTTAGCACTTTGTTTCTAGCCCCCCCTTGTATGGGCTGCTAATGAACTTGAAGAAGTATTGACAACACCTGCATCTGCCTCTTTTTCTTGCCTTTTCTAGCCCTCAGATTTGAAACCTAGCAGACCAGCCTAGAAGAGGCATTTTTGCTCATTGACTGAGCGAGTCCCATTGTTGAATCGCGCATCGTGAGAAGTCTAGCTAGCCAAATTTCAAGGCAGCCACCCTTAGCTAGCAAGCAATGAGTGATACCTGGGACCTTCTGTGGTATACGTGCATCTGCCGCACCTGTTCACACCCTAGCCCAATTCCATGAAATGGAGATGGTCGGAGAGATTTACAGTATAAACGTGCTCACCTTCAAATCATTCCGGGTTAATTGCAGAGAGAGAAGGAGGTTAGCGAAAGTTGCGTTGTTTCATGTATGTGTGTGACCTTGCTTCAGTTTCTCAAGCTAAAACCTTAAAGGTCCACTATGTAGGATTTTTCATTAGTGTATAATTACGTGTAACTACGAATTGTTGTCTTTTTGTAAGCTTAGAATGAGTCCTGTATAGGGAGCGGGTCCACCTGTAGGGAGCCGGGCATTGCCCAGATCTATTTAATCATGTCTTAATTATTTCCAATAAGAAGAATATGTATCTTCTAGAGCCTACATACGTAATTGACTGCCTCATCATTGTTGTCACCATTAATATTGACACTTGTGTGACAAATTCTATGCAACCATTGGTGATCTGGCAAAACTAGGCTTGCCGTCTTATTTTTTTCTTATCGTCTATTTTAGTGATGGCTGTCAGTATATAAGGACAGTTTATTTAAAGTGTTGTCAATTACTGGAACTTTATTTTTGTTTACTTACTGGAGTTTCATTGCTGTATCGACAGGGAAGCCCAGCTCTGCCACTCGTAGTGCGGTGGAATGATGGCGTGAGCAGGGCAGGACGAAGATGACTCAGTTGAGTCTGCGCCGCTAGGTGACTGGGCAGGACGAAAGGAAATCCTAGAATGTCAAATGCTTTTTTCCAGATGCAAAGCTGGCGGGGTACAGGTTTACTTTAGCTTTGAGGATCCCAACTGGAAAAACCACCTACAAAAACACCTTTCAAGGTCAAGGCCAGAATAAATTCCCTCTCTACTTTAAGCATACCATTCAGACAAGTTTCACTGCTAACCATAGTGTTTAAAATACAATATTTACATGCTTCCCCCACCAACCAGTAATTCAACACCAAATCTGAACATGCACCAAATTTATATTTTGCATCAACTTTTCTCAGTACCAAAATTCAGTCCGTGGCTAAGTCAGGCTGAAAGAGAGTTGCTTCAGAGTTACAGCAGATCCCATGGAGTCTATCACGGGAACATCGGGTGTGAGGAAGAAATATACAGTACATCCTGGATGGAGCACCACTTTTATGGGCTCTTGAAGAAGAGACAAAGTGTTCCAGAGATGTTTTTAAGAGTGCAGTTATTTTTGTCAAACGATTATTTCACTCTGCCCTCCAGATCCATCATGACCCTACCGGAATAAATGAAAGTTATTTAAGTACAAACTGAATGCGTCCTGCCTCCGTAACTGGATCAGCTGATGTGCTGATTCTTCAGAAATCCTGGGAAGATGTCTAATAAAAAGGAAAATAAAATAGGCCAGTTGAAAGCGTTTTCTCATGTTCTTCAGCCCCATTAAAAAAGCACCGCACAATAGTACATGAACACTTTCATTATGTGGGAGCAAGTAAAATTTATATGGAATGTTCATGAAGGATTTTCATTTCTGCTTTTCATCGCAACCTCTGCCACGAGGAACTCAAGACGGACCCAAACTCCCGTTTTCTCCGTCTGTGTATTATCTTTTCATATGAATAGGAAAGAATCCAGGAAATGTATTCTTTAGTTAGACGTGCTTGCACAGCAAAATGCGTGCACGCATGAAACTAGGAACATTATTTTGCTAAACAGTTCAGTTTGTCATGCCTTTTTGTGCCTTCTAGCGTTTTTGCTTTCAGCGTGCAGCGGTGTGATTGAAAATTGACTTTGCAAATCTTGGAGCATTTAAACTCCAGCTTAGAAATTTATGACACACTTTTCACCTTTAATGTAACTAGACAGCAGCATTCGTGCGCTTACAGGTGCATCAGTGCTAAAAAGTTAACCAAGCTTTTTATTCCGAGAGATGCAGACATGCCCATGTTTTGCTATCAGGGCTAGTCAGACTGTTGTGACTCACATTTAGGAATCATGAGGCAGAACATTACCTGCGGTTTTGCCAAAAGACACACAAAGATGCTGGAAAAAGACTAGCGGTATGTACAGTGACAGATTAACTTAAGTACCTGAATCTGCTTATGTTAGAAACCACAAAGCCGTACCTTTTGCCTTGCACATTCACGATAAAGCATATCTCGACTTCACTTTTATAAGCTTCTATCAGCGGAAAGAACAGCTCTGAGATATCAGGCATCAGGGTTTTTGACATCTCAGCTAGCAAAGCTCCGAGGTAGAGTAATCCGCATTGAGAGTTCAGTAGTGTTTTAAACGTGCATCTACATGAAAATCTGATGAAAAAACAGGGATGTAAATACGGTCTGAGATGTTGGAGCTATAACCTATATACAGCACTTTAACTGAAACATTAACTGAGCAAAGCGGGGCTACTTTTAGAGCTCATGATATCAGATGGTGTGATCAATATTTAACACATTCATAGCGTTCTTAAAAGGAGTTCAACCACCCTAATGACATAAATATATTTTTGTAACGAATCCCCTGAGAGAACTGCACCCGGCCTTACTCTTATTTTGCCAATTGTTCATTTTTAATTCATGTATCTTCCCCTTTATGTTATTATTCCAATAGTTCCCACCAGTTTCCTGTTTAGTTCCCTAAATACTTTGTCTATTTCTATTCTCCTGTTTCCGAGTTTTTTTTTCCTTCTGTTTTCTTACTTGCATTGCTGAGTTTTCTGTTCCCACATTTCTTTTCCCCTTTCCAGCTTTCTAGCTTCAATCTGACATTCCAACTTTTTCTGGAGATGTTTATGGACCATGCAGTTTATGGATTGTCCATGTGTGACGCCTGTTATTTTAACCTTGCCTAGGATTTCTGCAAAGTTCTGTACAGAGCCAGTTTAAAGCAGACGGCAGTAAAAACAATCCATCTGCCTAAAGATGATTAAAACACTTGTTAAATTTGATCAAGTTGTTGGATAACTATATACTGTGGTGAAATGGGCAAAATGCTAATCACTGCAGTTTGAAATCAGATACTAGCTCTTGTTTTGCTCTTTTTTTTTTTTTTTTTTTTTTGGAGTAGCCAGATTTTAAAATGCAAGAACGTCACTTATTTCCAAACTACACGTAGTAGAAAGTGTCAAAATCTCGCCACGTGATGTGCTTTTCCAGAAAATACGCATAGTACAAAGTCGTCACCATTTACAAATGTTTCGAATACGAGTCTGATATGCATAAATATCTACTAAATGCAGAACAATTCCAACAACCTGATCTTACGTGTAATTGGTCTCGCTCCCTCAGCATTTGGATTAATTACAGTAGGAAAAGTGAGATATTTCAGCCAAAACCTTCAAGTTCGAGTGCAAATGTATGAAAATTGTTATTCATAACAAGATTAACATAATGCGGAAGATTCAATATCAGGTCTGACCTTGTGAAATCTAGGTTGTGATCACAGTAGCAGATTTATTAATTATTCATAAGTAGTAATATTTCTCTCGCACGTTTGTTCGGTTAGCTAGCGAGCAGAAAATGTACGAGAAAGAAACAACACGACTGAAAATAACGTATACATATAAAATAACGCCGAGGCCATCTGTCAACCAATGTTCCAGATAAAGCCTTCTCAGGATATATTATTATACCTACGTTATCTATGGATATGATTATTGATTTTGGAAATTCCTGAGAGCATCTCTGTTCAGATGCTTTACTTTGGGACCCTGATGTACACGGTTGCTGCCAGGTGCTTTACCGTTGTAACTCTGTGTGCTGTCTGCTTCATGCAAAACTTAAGCAGATTAGCGAACTGCCCCAAACTGTTTTTCAGGGGAAGAAACAGCTCAACATTGCACCTTCCTACAAAACACGGTACCTGTTCTCACCTCCTGATGCCATCTCCCCACTGCCATCCTCGGCACCTTCCACCAATCACACGCTGCATGGGCAGTTCTTCCCTGTTGCTATGGAGACCTGTTAATATTCCGAATGTGTTTCGCACTGACGAGAGTGCGGCTGTGCACAGCAGAGAGAAGGAAAGGGACATTCCTCCAGAAAAAAATGGACAGCGCAGGAGGGAACTAGTGGGGGAGTTACAGTCATGATGGCTTACCCTGATTAAAAGGCCATCCAGCTGGGCTCTACTGCAGCATTAGCGAATGCAATGTAATACCAAAGAGTGTTGCAAATATTACTCTTTGGTTGTGTAAACGTTAAAGTGCAATGCTAGGTTTTAATTAAAATGCTAAGCTTGATTTGGATGTCTACAAAATCAAATATGTTCCAGGGGGAACTGTAACTCGCCGCACAGCTTTTTGGCTGTAGTTTTTGTCAGCACTATTTTCTGAATTTATCAGCAAGCCATCACTGTATTTAAGCTGTGATATGCAATATAAGAAAAGACAATTAGAAGAGGGACGCTGGAGAGGCAGGGATGTATCAGGGAGACCATTTTTATTCCCTGCACGGAACTAGATGCTTTATTAATGGCATCTATGTAGGATGTGTAGTAATGCAAGTATTCAGTATATTTCAAGCATTGTCGATGTCGATAACATGCTCAGTAATTGCCCTGATGGTGGGTATGTTTATATGTACATTTCCTGTAAATGACTAAAAAAACCTTCTTGCTTTACATTTATGTGTAATATATATTAAATTGGTTGCTAAGGGAGTCTCAGCTGTCCAGTACTTGCTTGTGTGGTTCTGCGTGATGCTTCCAGTGCTTTTTTTGGTGGGAGAATAATGATTGAGAAAATGAGCAAATCTGTGGAACAGATGTGGCATCAAATCAAAAAGTCTCTGATGTCCATGTACAACAGGTGGATGTTATATAAGTGTGCACATGTTTGCAATCAAGAGGTGTGGTTGGAAACAGTGATTTATCTAATCCTAGTTACCAAAACAATCACCGCATCCAGCATTAACATTGACGGCATTTGGCAGACGCCCTCATCCAGAGCGACTTTAATGATGTATTTTCCTGTTATGTCTGTGTTGCGGATGCATCAGGACGCATTAGCGTTCACACTACAGAAGGCATGTGACGAATGCGTACCAGATCACTTCGGCAAGCGGTTTGAGCGAATGCGTCTTGAATGCTTCTTGGAAGTGATTTACACTTTATATAGCGCTATCCAGTTGTGATCTCAACCACAAGTAGCATTTTAAGGTTTCATTCATTTTTATAAGTTTTAACTAAGATTCATTACAAATTCATGATTTGATTAGTTACTGTAACTGGCAAG
Organism: Notoglanidium macrostoma; assembly: GCA_030068235.1. Classification (NCBI taxonomy): domain Eukaryota; kingdom Metazoa; phylum Chordata; class Actinopteri; order Siluriformes; family Auchenoglanididae; genus Notoglanidium; species Notoglanidium macrostoma. The sequence continues at coordinate 6,326,458 of JAQQZR010000004.1, forward strand.
GCTGCAGACTTCCTGTTTTTTACCGCTGTGCTGATTAAACTTGCTCCTCACCAAAGACGATATTTTTAGAAAGAAGTCTAGGTGAGATCCATCCATCTATCCAATTATCTATACTGCTTATCCATCAAGGTCGCAGGGAAGCCGGAGACGATCCCTGTTGACTTCGGGCTGGAGGCGGGGTACACCCTGGGCTGGTCGGCAATTTATAACAGGGCTAACACAGAGACAAACAACCGTTCTCACTCACATTCACACCTAAATTTAGGTGTCAAAGTATATTATGGGGTAAAAAAAAAGATTTTTTTAGCCAAAATTCAGCCACGGTAATGGATTTTCCACACTTCTTTTCCACTTGAGTTCCACACGTTTAGGATGATCTACTGTATATTTTGGTAGTGTTAAAAATTTGGCTCCTTAGTGGTGCAACAGAAAAATGTTTGTAGGTTCAAATCCTAACATCTAGCCAATTGTGGGTGTCTATGAGCTCATGTATGCAGAAGGGGGTAGATAGCACCTTCCTCTGTGTGGTTACACTGACCTGTGACATGTGCATGAACAAGAGGCATCAGGAAAGATGCCTTTGTTTGGCTTCTTGTGTCTCAGAAGAAGCACCTTAGCCCTCTCCCTCCCGACTTGGTACTGTACGTGTCGTATTATAGTGGAAAGCTAACTGGTGGATGGGAATTTGCCAAGACTAACATGTTGAGACGTTAGATGTAAAAAAAGCTGTAGATGTACAATTCTTATTTTCTTTAAAATAAGAAGTCTGAACAAAATGTTATGTCTGGATGATGAAGAACATGGAAGCTGTCCCACCTCAAATATAGAGAAAACGGAAAAAGCCCCTTCTTAAGGACATAAGGACTTTGGTATTCAGTCTTAGCTCTATAGAACAGATGGAGGATGCCTTCAAATACACTTATTGTTCCAGCTGGATCTCACTTCACCTCTGGCTTCTATTTTTTATCCGCACGTGCAGTGAGGTCGCTCAGTATGCCTTCAAAAACACGACCGAACTCTGAAACTCTCCACAAAGAAATCTGTGCAGCTATTATGTTTGAGAGTCTCTCTCTCTCTCTCTCTCTCTCTCTCTCTCTCTATCTCTCTCTCTCTTGCTCATGACCTGTCATGTCTGGCAGCTCTATTAGAATCTTCACTATGGCAAAGAATGCATGTATTATTCATTTCGTGAGCCGGCGGGTCCTTCTTCAGCCTGCATGTCCCCTTGACCTGTCTGCAAAACATGGAGCAACAGAAGCTTTAGGCAGCAGTATGGATATATACCACTGTAATAATGTATAAAGTGATTGTGTGGAGCCCTGCAGTTGGGAGAATTCACACCTTAGAGCAGAAGCAAGAAGTATTTTAATATAGGAGAATCTGTACAGGTAAAGCTGTGGATAGTAAAGCCTTGCAACAGGGCTTGTAGAGCTTTATGAACTATTGTAGCTCACTGAATGTATCAGAGTGTAATCCTTATTGGATTTTCACTGGAGTCAAACTCTCACTTAACTCGTTTAACTCTTCTGCATCTCATATTGAATTTCTTCAGATTGTTGATTGCGTTTTACTTTTCAGTTCCCCTGCTAGTTAAGGTCACTTTGTGATTTTTCTCATCCCAGGGAGTTTTTAGTCTCATTCCTCTTCTCAGGCTCTTTAAGTCAGCTGTCGCTTTAACGCAGCAAAACATTACAGGGAATTAAAAACCACTGGGGTGCCAGAGTGTTGGAGCAAGATAAAGTGTTTGGAAGGAGACTGCGGTAGATGAGGTGAGATGGGGGAAGGACACGCTAACTATATTATGTTTCATATTTTTATCTGATTGGATGAATAGTGCAGCGAAGAATCTTCTGTCGCATTGACAGATTTTTGGGCAGTGAAAGACTGGGGTGAATTTTTGGGGTGGAGAACGCTTATACAGAGGGTGAAAATGTCAAATACTAAAAGACATTTTCATAAGTGCCATAGGAGTGTATATTTTATATCCAGTAAAAGGGGTCATGAGAAGATTTCTGTCCAGCTGCATTCTGGGAATTAAAGTAGTGCATGCCAGGAAGTTGTGTACTTTTCTTTCCCTTAGTGCATAAGAGTGTGTGTGTGTGTGTGTGTGTGTGTGTGTGTGTGTGTGTGTGTGTGTGTGTGGGACAGAGAGGGAGAAATAGACAGAGTCCTTTTGGATTTCTCAGAACAGATTTTGTAAGATTCACTAACCTTGGCCAGGTTTTCTTCTTTCTGATCTTTCATGGCAGTCTCACAGAATCAATAGTTGATGGCAACCACAAACCTCTTCGCCTTAGTCGAGAATGGAGAAACGTTTAGCTCATGTCATGTATTTAATACTGTACAGCATGTATTATTCATGTTACATTTCTTGCATGAAAGTCTCAGATGCATGTGACAGGCTATTTTCATCACACCTTTACGAAACTTTGACGAGTGTTTGCATTGCGTCTGTCACAATGTTGGCTTGTGCTTTCAAGCTTCTTTGACAATACGAGAGCATACAGGATATCATCCTGCCTTACACAGAATGCCAGTGTTGCACTTTCATCGGATAACAAGGACTGGAATACTGTTCTTTGCTTCTTTGTGTTCGTGTATGTTTATGCATGTCCATGAGCTTGCCTTCGGTATGCGTCCACTGAGAGTTCCAGTGTTTGTCTTGGCAATTAATGCACACTCATGAACATAAAATATCTTCTTTTTATGACGTGAGACGCTCAGTCACTCGGGTACTTGTGGCCCTCCTTATTCTCCTGTGGCTGAGTTCAATATCCCATCTGTCACAGCCGGTTCTTTCTGTCTAAACAAAGGCTGCAGATGTGACACTCTGCTGTAATTTGATTAGGACTATTGAAGCAGCAGGGCTGGATTGAGGCACGGGGCGAGTGCCACATCCAGGAAATGTTGTCGGTGAACCCACCTGTGCGAGGTTTAATATTAGAAGAGGAAAAAGTCCAACCATGACAGCTGTACTCATTAGCACCTTTCAAAGGCTTTGTAATTGGCGTCTCAGGTCTTTAGGAGAATTATATTTACGGTATGCTTAGGAGAATTAAAATTCTATGCATGAACACTGCTAACTCTTAATCTGGATAAGGATTTGAGTCACACAGTTCTTACTTCCTCAAATGGCTGTGACTGGCAACTTGACTCTGACTTCAAAGCCTATAATGTGTAACTCAACCCTGAATTTTAGGCTTATAACTTGCAAACTTACTCTGACATTAAAGCTTGTACTGTATTTCGCAACTTAACACTTATTTAAAGATTATGACTTGGCTCTAACTTCCAAGCTGATGACTCAGCTACATTTGAAAGATGTACCATGAGGATAAGTGAACATTATGAATATCCAGCTTTACATACATTCCAGCCCAGAGTTTGGTCCTTGCCTCCTAATCTTCATTATTTACAGTGCGTGTTGCCGCTTGGTCAGATCATTCACCACCATGGTCATTCTTTTTTACTGTTATGCTGATGATACTCAGATTTATGTTTGCACCATAACTACCAACACTCAGACATCCCCTACTCTAATATCCTGTATGCATGATATCAAACATCGGCTACATTGAATTTCTAAAACTGACTCACCGTTCTTCTCATTGGCCCCAAATCCGCTGTCTACTTTTTCACTTGATATTGATGGCAGGACTGTGAAGCCTTCCTCAGCAGTTCTTTATTTAAGGAGTAACTTTTGATTCATCTCTCTCCTTAGGGCATTGGTCAAACGTTCTTTTTCCATCTCCTAAATTGCACCTTGATTAACAGACAGAAGACAGATGCAGAAATTCTGGTCCATGCTATCCTCACATCTCGACACTATCTTTATTGGAATTCCTGAAAAAAACATTTATTTTTTACAGGACATTTAAAACTCTGCAGCCAGTGTTCTCTCTCATTCTAAAAAGTCTGCTCATATCACCCCAGCCCTCTATCACTTACACTGGCAACCTGTTTGACTGTGCATCCAATGTAAACTCCTACTAACCTATAAAGCCCTACATGGCTTAGGTCTGCCCTATTTAGCTGAGCTTCCTCACCCATACTCCTCTGCTCACATTCGCAGGTCTACTGGTACTGGAAAAGTACAGACTGGTCACTGCTGGGGCAGATGTTTCACCTCAATCTCTTACTCAATCACCAAAACCTTTTCCCAACAGTTTCACTCTCCAGTTGAAGTGTATGTGTTTCCCTTCTGTCCTTGAACTGTGTATTTTGTGTGTCTGTTTTTTTTTTTTCTTGACCTGGGTACGAGAAAGGTGCTATAGAAATTACACTTATTATTATTATTATTATTATTATTATTATTATCCATCCATCCATTATCTATAGCGCTTTATCCGTCTGGGTGGCGGGGAAGCTGGAGCCAATCCCAG
>JAQQZR010000004.1:6330939-6347428 GCA_030068235.1 Notoglanidium macrostoma
AGGCACCCTGGGTGACCCGGGGATCGAACCCAGGACCTTCTTGCTGTGAGGCGACAGTGCTGACCACCGCACCACCGTGCCGCCTGCATTTTTATTCAATCTTTAATATAATTACATACAATAACTGTCAAACGTTTGAACACATCTCGTTCAGTGGTTTTTTTCATAGTTTTGATGTCTTTAGTATTGTTCCACAATGTAGAAAATTGTCAAAATAAAGAAAACGTATGAGTGCGTAGGAGTATCCAAACCTTCAGTAGTACTATACAATTAACAGACCATTTTTGTTACTTGTAAAAGTGAAGGAACAAAGTCAAATGTCTTCATTCATTCATTCATCTTCAGTAAAAGCTTGATCCTTGTCAGGGTTGCAGTGGATCTGTGGCCTATTTCAGGAACACTAGGTGGAAGGAGGGAATACACCCTGGGTTGATCACTAGACCCTAGCTGTAGTTGGCTGTAGATACAATGTGCTAACATGCAGGACAAACAGATTTAAAAACAGATATTCCTGCCTGCCACTGGCCTTTTAAATAACATATTGTGAGTTTTTATGTTGTCGTCATTGTCCACTGACTTTTTAGTTTTACCCAATGGGATTTTTATGTTGTATATTATCTGTTTATTATTCATCTGATGTTTGTGTGGATACTGCTGACTATAAGACAAATTAATAATAAGGACAGGGATAATAAAGATATCCTTGAGCCTTCATACTGGAATGCTTTTGGAGATGGGAGGAAACTGAAGAACCCTCAAAGATCATGTGAAAGTCTTCACAGAGTGTAAACTGAGCTCAGGTTCAAACCAGGAAGCCGTGCTAAATTAAATTACTCTATTTTGTCCCAAGGGTATACAAACTTGTATATTCAACTGTAAATCCAGGAGAACATTTCAACATCAACTTTTCTTTATTCATGTCTTTGTACTACGTTTTTCAGTATCTGAAGCTGGTGTCAATAGCTATGGTCAGGTGTGTGATTTAAAAAAAATCAATCTATCCTCATTTAAAAAACTTTTTTTCCAACTCGCGAAACATAACCTAGCACGGCCAGTTATTATCACACGATCCTTTTGCTCAAGGCTTTAGTAAAACCGCCAGACAAAGCTTTTAGGGTAGTTCACAGCACATTTTGTTCCTCTCTTCTACAGATGGATTAAAGTCATGAATAAGTTCACTGGTTGGTAAGGATGTGGAGATTTTTGTAATTGATATGTGCTGTATAGCACATTGGTTTGGCCTTTTCCCATTGTGGTACATTAATGTCTCCTCCAGGAAGTCTTGACCCTGTTCACAGCCATTCATTGGCTTCTGTAAAATTTGCCAGAGGGACAAACATATCTGACAAAGGGCTCGTTGGATAAATGAAAGCCTAATAGTGGGTGAATGGAGAAGTAGGGAAAGGTGTGCTTTATATGATTTCAATTTAAATATATTCTTTTTTCCCCTGTATTTTTGTCTCAATAATAGCTTTTTCGCCATGTTTCATTTTCCGGGTTGGATTTAATGTGAATTTTGAGTGATCTACATAAAACAATACACATCAACTGAGTATAGTTAATAGCAATGATCATGGCCAATTAGCCTTTCTGTGTCTTTTTACATCCGAGGTTTTTCCCCCACTGAGAATAGACGTTGGCTTTTACTAATGATTATTGTATATGCAATGCTGCCTGCACACTGATTTAACTGATTTGCTCTTCTCGATGAGACTAATATTCAAAATTGGTAAAAACAAATACAGCTGTGGACATGGCAACATTTAGGTTGTCGTGCTAGGTACATGATTCATCCTGTGCAAATCAGTAGACATAGTGAAGATTTTTTTGGATTTTGAATACTGTATTAATCCCTGAGGGGAAATTAGGTTCTGTATGGAGTGCCGTTCAGGAAATAATTCATACCTTCTGTGTGCATATAGCTCAGTGTATAGGGAAACTAATGGGCTTCATTGTAGATGCACTGGTTTTGAACCATACTGGTTTGCTAGAACATATAATGGTTTTGGTTCATGCATACTGCATTTTAAACATATTGCTTCATATACAATGGTTAATATATATTGGTTCATGAATATATATATCGATATATATATGTCGAGTAATGCACATTGGTTCATATGTATTGGTTCAAATATATCAGTTTATATATATATATCCGTTCATATATATTGGTTCATGTAAATATTAGAGTTAGGTGTTTTGGTAAAAACCTGAAGGCCAGTAGATCTCCAGAACCGCAGTTCCGCTTCCCTCCTCTAGCACTTGTAGACAGGACCAGTATTGGCTGAATATTTGTTTCAGAATGTATGTAGAAACTGTTGTGCCCTATGTGCTTTTATTTAATGCCCACATCTATGTCACTACCATATCATAATTTTCTGATATATGATATAATATGATATAACATGAAATAATCTAACATGATTATTACTATTACATGTTTAAGTTTGAGTACATAAATACCAAATACAAAATATCAAAATATGATATGCTTAGATGGTACAATGTTGTTTCAATGCAACATACACATTTTCACAATGTTCACTCACCTGCAAAATTTCCCTTTACCTACAATAATTTACTATAACCTCTTACTGACGATTAACCTAATATTTTCCCCAGTGGTAAAATGAATTTTCTGCAGGCAGGCAGGCAGGCAATAAAGCAGCGTATCATAAGCAGTATCAGTGATTCAAAATGGGAAGCAGAGGGACATGGGATGCGTAAACAGAGCTATTTATTTCTTTTTTAAAGTATAGATTAATTAGGATGTACGCTTGTAATAAGTGAAACATGGCTATGTTATATAATGGCAGCATGGTATCAGAGAGAGTTAGGTTGAACTTGGACGTGAGTTTCCTATGTAATGTGTTAACAGCCTGTAGGTCCTTACATTTATCTCTTGGGTTGTCAGAGATTCCTTTGAACATTATACTCAAAGCCTGACCTTGCACGTTGGGATGGTCAGTCATCCTGAATGTTCTCAATTCTTTTCTCAAAAATCTCCTCACTATAAAATAATAAATTTCAAATGTCTTTAATGGCCTCATAACCCTTCACCGATTCCAGAGCACCAAACTCACAAATGTTCTGCTTTTAAAGAGGTGGTCATGCTGTCTGGTGATTACGTAATAAAGTAATCATGAATCATATCATGAGTCTTCTAATTACCTTCTTAATTCTTACGGAAGCAGCAGGGCTCTTCTCAAATTTTCCCACGTAATTTTGCTCATAGTGTAATGGTCCATGTATATTTTAACCAATTGTTTCTTGCATTAAACATAGCTGATAATATTATGAAATTATTACATTTAAATCAAACCATGTTTTCATTTGTTTAGGCTTTTATCATGCCTCCAGAAAAGATCCATCCCCAGTGATGAGTTCTCTTTTTATTGGAAATAATAAAAAACCGTAAGAATATTAGAGTGGGATTATTTTCTGCTTTTTTTGGACTCACTACAGAAATAAAATTAAATAAGTTATTTAGAATTCTTTGAAAATTTAAGGAATTCTAAAACTGATTGATAAGCATTTAACCCTCAGTGTGAATGGAGCTTTTGCAGCAGTTACAGATTAGATGTGTCCCTATGAGATTTGCACATTTTAATTTTGGCATTCTCTTACATTCCTCAATGCAAATTTTCTCCAGCTCTCTCAAATAGACGGAGAATGTTAGTGGACAGCCGTTTTCAGGTCATGCTACGGATTTTTCAATTGGATTTAAGTCTGGGCTTTGACACAAAACCTCTTTTCTACCAAGTCATTCCTTTGCACTTTTTGCCCTGTGCTGTTGCAGGTAGATTTCAGCCCTAAACGCATGCAGATGTCTGACTGACTGGAACAGGTTCTCGTCAACAATTAACTTATATTTGGTTCAATCCATATTGCCTGTGATGACAACCATTATTATTGTTGTAATTATTATTATTGTGACCACAATTAAAATTGATCTTGTAAAATAAAATAAAAAAATATATATATATATAAAATGTGTGTGTGTGTGTGTGTGTGTGTGTGTACGCGTGTGCGCGCGCAACATCCCGACTACTTACAGTGCGATCTTCTCAGGTGTATGCTCGTGCAACATTGCATGACATCACCTCATAATGATGTTAGAAAGGCCAGTGTGTAAGGGATAACGGCAGCGAGGTGTCCCGTTATACGGAATGAATGGACGAGGTGGAGGCTAAAAACCCCCCGACCCAAAGCAGGGTGGAGTTTCCTCCGCCTAGTTCATTAACATAAAGAAGTAAAGTTATGTATTATATTTTTTTAACGTAGAGAGTAATGTGCAATACATTACTTTTCTGAGTAAAAACCCCAACATTGAAACCAATAGCCTTCATATGAACCGATACACATGAACAGATATATATGAACCAATGTATTTAAACCAGTATATAGATACATGAACTAATGCATATGAACCAATGTATATTAACCATTGTATATGAAGCAATATGTTTAAAATGCAGTATGCATGAACCAAAACCATTATATGTTCTAGCAAACCAGTATGGTTCAAAACCAGTGCATCTACAATGAAGCCCATTAGTTTCCCTATAAACCGAGCTATATGCACACAGAAGGTATGAATTATTTCCTGAACGGCACTCCATAGTTCTGCATTCAACCCATCCAAGCAGTGAACACACACACACACACACACACACACATGAGCACACATACCCCGAGCAGTCGGTCCCAAACCCACCCGCTTCTCCAACCTTTAGGCCAGGCCTGCCCCAATTTTAAATGCAGAATTGTTGAGATTAGATAGATAGATAGATGAACAGACAGACAGACAGACAGATAGATAGATAGATAGATAGGTAGACAGACAGACAGACTTTATTGAACCTGTGAGGGAAATTGTTATCTTACAGCATCACAATCACCAGTAGATTAGGAATAACAATGAAAGGAAAATCAGAATAGCAGATCAGCTGACCAGACAGTAAATATGAATGTCTGCAATATATACATTAAAGACAGTAAGGGGGGAGAAAAATAGGGAGGGCAATAAGGACAGGCAATGAATTATGAATTCACTTGTCACACAGAGGAGAGCTGTTGTACAATGTTATTATTATTATTAGGATTAAATGAAGGAGTCTCTGGTGTCCGATTTGTAACAGTCACAGATGTAAAGCTTTCCAGGACAGCAGGCTCTTAGTAACATATTATTACTTCAAGAAAAATAATCGAGAGAGGCTGGTGAGGGAATAATAGCTGCTATAATGTAAGTGACAACAGGAACTAACTTTTTCTGTGTATGCCCCACCACGTTACACACAATATTGATGAAACCGGTGAAAAGTATGACGTGCTACCCCTTTAAAAAGAAGAACTGTCAGCATTGGCAATATGTTATAAAACAATAATTACAACATTTATATAGAATAACATTTCCTATTGCAGAATGTCCCGTCACGTTCTATTCCTTACTTAAATAATTAGACTTTCCTTGTGAGGATTAATGCTCAAAATCCAGGATCATTTAAAACAAGCATGCTGGCAAAAGAGAAAATCTTCTCATTTTCCACATCTCATAAAAGATCATTTTTTATATAATGCAAAATAATTAGGGGTTTCACACTGGATTCTTTCCGTCCAGTGTTCACATGTTGAATAAAAGCTTCTTTGTTCACATCCTGGCCCTGATTTTCATCTAGATAGATTATTTTAAAGCACATGCCAATTTTCTTCAGACAGACCGAAATAGCGCAGGTCAGCAGACGACAGGAGGAATCGTTCACTGTTAATTAGTCACTGAAGATTAGTGGGAACACTTTGGAATCGGAATGACCAAATTCAACTCCCGAGAATGAAAAGCAAAGCCTCTCCCTTCCCGTCTGGCGATGTCACTGACCATCTTGAGCAGTTGAGTCTTCAGTTTCTTCCTCTTCACTTCACAGCTTCCTCTTACATGCACAATTTCCTACAAATCGACCATGACAAATCTACTAGGCAGAATCCAAATAGTAACCCATCAGCCGAAAGCTGCAATATCCTGCAGTCTTCCTTGGGATGGGATTTTAAATGAAGTTTTGGTTTTTGGTGAGGTAGATATAGACATTCCTTCTGGATGAAAGTGCTATGGTAGAGTGGTTTCATTTTTAAAAAATGGTAGAAGTTTAAGAATATATTAACTAATCAGGCTTAAGTGTGATGTCATGTAGAATTCCTATAGGCACTGCAAGGACATACTAGAGGACATGCTTATAGAATAGACATGAATTGTAGAAGATCCCATACCTATTCCTTTTGCCTTCATGAGTTCTTGTTTATTTTATTGGTGTGTAGGTATTTTAAAGTCATAATGATACACTAGTGAAAGGTTCAACTGAACAACTGAACTCAGCTGGAGCCTTTCAAATTCTTCACTACATTCTTTCATAACAGTGTTTATCCGCAAAAAAAAAAAAAACTAATAATGCAATGTCAAGCTTCAAGTCTGCCCGACCTGACTTCCCTGACAAGCGTAAACTTTTCAGAACTTGAGTGTGAGGTAGGGATGTAACTGAATATGGATATATTATTTCTGTTGAACAGATAACGTTTCCTAAAATGTTATAAATTGGGGTCCAAAATCTGAGGCCAAAACATCTGGAATTTTTTTTTTTTTTAAAGTTGGAGAGCGGTTTGGCGGTGCATTGGTTAGCACCGTCGCCTCAGAGCAAGAAGGTTCAAGGTTTGAGCCTGCCGGATGACCGGGGCCTTTCTGTGCAGAGCTTGCATGTTTTCCCTGTGCCTGTGCCTGTGTGGTTTTTCTCTGGCACTCTGGCTTCTTCTCACAGCCCAAAGACATGCGGATTAGGTCGACTGGCTACTCTAAAATGCTCCTAGATGTGAATGTGAGTATGAGTGGCTGTTAGTCTCTGTTAGCCTTGTGATTCATTGGCAGTCTGCCCATGGTTTACCCCGCCTCTTCCGAAGTCAGTCGGGATTGGCTTCAGTCTCCTCGCGACCCTCGATGAATAAGCAGCATTGAAAATGGATGGATGGATGTTCAATATCTTGCATATTTAATATGCGGCATCCTGCACAATTCTTAGGTCCCTATTTAAATGTAGGAAAGTTTGTGATATTGACCTCACACCGAATCTCTTCTAGTGACGTGTGAGTTCAAACGACATTCGATGGATTTGATCTAAAATGCATCATAAGGGTTCTTGCAAACTGGAGCCCATGCCAGCTCGACTCGAAATTCATTCAGATATTTCTGATTATACTTTTCCATCAAGTTATAAAGTTATATAGTCTAGTTATAACTTGTAGCATTTGTAAGGAAAATAGTTGCATTAAATTAGAAATGAATGCAAAACTGAAGCGTTTTCACTCTCTGACTTTCCGACTTTTAGAACCTCACTGTACACCACTATTATATAGAGTTATTATCTAAGCTGGAGTCCTACCACTAGACACTTTCTTGCTTGTTGTGTAAACTTGAACAGATTATCTTTTTCCACCAACATTGCATTGAAAATGAATTGTCAAACTGGAGTATAGTATGGTCTGTTTTAGGAAGTTTTGAACAGATGTGGGATGGTTTAAAGATTTCATGCTGCAAAAGCTGCAAGTATTACTTCTATGCAAATGTTCAAATGTGTCGTTTTGCATGTAAGAAGTAAGTTTCACATCGTAAATCAACTCCCAAGTCCAAACTTTGAGCTCTAAATAAGTCTGAACTATATTTACTGCCATAAAGTTATGGTGGTATATTACGTTTATATATATAATTACTAACGTTTAAGCTTTATTATTAACCAGAGGGGCAAAAAGCATGTTTTTTTCCCCAGTACAACTATCTAATTTAAGTGATTGATCACTGTCTCTGGTCACTTGCTACTATGTGGTTTGGAACACAGCCATTAAATTGTCATTGAAAATGAATACCATCTAGCAACTTGAAAAGGTTAATGAGAGAAGACAAAAAAAATGACAGATATACTCCAACATGTGTAATCCTTCCCAAAGCATGACATTACGTGCATATATTTAATTCGGTCTAAATATAGGATTCATTTTTTTTATCTGAAATATTGGAGAATCTTCATCCCAAACCTCATGACTTCTTACTTGAACATGTATGTGTGTGGCAGCCTGGAAAAATCCTTCACATGGAGAATTGTTGGCATTTTCTACTATATTTTCTGCTCTAAAAAGCCTTTAAAGTTCAAGTCTACAGAAAGTAATTATGGAATGACAAAAAGCCTTAACAACCTTGAGTGGTGAATTCAGGCTCATTGTGGAAATTGCAATAATACGCAGCCTGTCAGGATTTCCAGAGTAAAAGCTATGGTCATTTTGTTTCATCACGCAAGCTCCATCTGTGTCCTCTTGTGATTACTCATGGATATTCTCATAACACCAAATATCCCGCCCCACCTTGAGGAATAAACAATAGTGTGCAATATTTCATCAGAAAGGGAGATTTAGAGAGTCTAAAGTAAGCAGAGCACTAATCACTGTCTGGCCCCACTGGTGCGGCTGTACAGGGCTTCACTGTGGGAGATGTCACAGACTGGTATGAATAAAACATGAGTCGAGCTCAGACACCAGTACCCCTGGCTGCTCCAATCAGGGTTGTGGTATTGACACGCTCTTTTAAATGTTTCCATTTGTAATCTGATACAGCCATCTGGTCCCCATCGTCTGTTTCCTAATTATGTCTAAACAATGGGAAGCAAAACTGTGGCAATGTGTGTATTTTCGCACTAAGTGATGTGAGACTGTGCACCTTGGTGTATGTGTTTCCCAAAGCCTAGAGGAGAAAAATGAAAGATTTTGTGGGCTCCATTTTGGATTAGTCCAAAAACCTTTGGACATTTTTGTAATTGCTAAAAACATTTTCTTTTTATCCCATATTACGATTGAATTCTTGAATCTGATTGGTCAGAAGGGTGTTCATGAGCAGCCACTCTGACAGTAATGCCGGCTGCAAGCTATTTTAATGTGCTCCTTGTAATACATCATCATTGCTCTATCAACGATTTACACCATGTATTTTCAGACACTCCACATAATCGAAGACTAATAAACACAGCATATTGTTATTTAGTAACAAAAAATGAATAATAGTTGATATGATGAAGCTTTCAGTAATGAGACGTCTGTCTAACATTATCATTGGATAATCTTCAGGACAAAGGACTTTGTGCTTTGTGGTTTGTCAGTAAGATGGTCATTTATTTCTTAACTTCAAAGGAAAGCAATTAGAGCGACTGATGAGGGAACGAATGTTTATAGGTGTTGTAACATCCCTTTTATTTTCTGCCCACCCCATTAAATGTAACTACAAATGAATAAAAAACGTTTAAAAAAAATATGTACGTGCTGTTATTTAATAAATGACAATTGTAATCGTTGGCAAATTACTGTGGTATGAGGGAATGGATCACGTTAGGACATGCTGTTATATCGTGGGTTATGTTCCTTTAACAGCACACTGGATGACACACTCAACGTGCACTTTGTAGAAGATTTAGGAAGGATTTTTTTATTACCACACAACAATGTGGGCGGTAATTGAGTTCTGTACAGCTCAATAGTCAACATTAAATGATAAACCAAACAAAAGTAATGGACAAGACAACACATGCAAGACACTTAGGAGAATATGAGGCAGATGGATGTAAGCGCGAGCTAAATTCTTATTTCATTATATGATGGTGGAGTGAAGATTGCAAGATTCTGACAATGCCATAGCCATCCATGACCGGGAGCCAAGAGAGCAAAAGTGGTTGTGCTCTGTGGGTGGGAGGCACGGCATAATCTCTGTCCCTAGCATAGAACTGCTAGCCATGTATGTGGAAGGCGGTCGATTGTGTTTTTTCCTCTGAGTGTCATTCTGCCCTGTGATGTACGCATGTGTGGCAATCTGCAAAGATGTGGTTGGCAGGCTTCACGTGTCTCAAAGGAAACATGTGTTAGCCTTCACCTTCCCCAGTTGGTAGCTGTTATATGATAAGGAAAAGCTGATTCGTGAGTGGGAATTGGCAGGTGAGCAAATTATGGAAATAATGGGGGGGGGGAAATAGTCCATTCAGCAAGCAGAATCTTGGTCAAAACCAGTCAAATTTCCAGCCTTTGGTCTGAAAGGTCCAGAAAGGTCGAAGCCGGATAAGCAATCTGGAAATAACGCTCAGACTTGATAACTGACAAGACAGCAAAAAAAGGGAATGATTGAGTTGTTTAGCTACTGAGAGTAAATTGAAGATAAACAGGAAACACATGCGTTAGTGTTCAGGTGAGTGTGAGTGTTGGTGGAGTGGAACCGAATGGAACTCAAATGTTTTTAACAGCATGTGTAATACTGCAATGACATGAAGGATTATAAGTGGAAGATAGCAAAAGCGTGCATCAATACTGAGTCAGAGAGTGCAAATTTAGTAGAAGGGTATGTGAAAATATTGAAAGCGTGCAGACAGAGAAGCTAGAGAATTGGAAGTTCAGAATGATACAGTTGAGTCTGTGCAAACATTACAGCAGTCCAGACTGAAAGGACCAGGGGTTTACAGCAGCCTCTGAAGAACATGCTTCTGAAGCAGCTTTTTTTAGTTATCAAGAGTCTGTATGCTTTGCCAGAGGGAAAGAGAAAGCTCTTTTCTGGATGTATTTGATGTACAGGGATTGCACCAATGAGAGATCTTCTCCAAGGTCTTGTGCACAATCCGCTCAAGTTTCCTCTTGAACAGATTAAATGGAACAAAGCGTGGGATGAAGAGTAAGTTGCCAGCTGTTTATAGGTAAATCATTTGGATGATTATGCAGAGTTGGTATTATGCTAGTCAATGTGTATGGAGCTGCATATGTAGCAACAGAATTCATCAGTGATCTCAATATGGCAGGTCTGAAATTACACACCCACATAAGTAAAAGCCCTCACCTGTTTTAGCGACACATTTACCGGCTAGTGAGGCATAACCAATGATTCACCTTCTGTGGATTCCTGGTGATGTTCCAGAGCAGTTATTAATCATGCCTGCTGTCCTGCAGTGACGATTCATTTATTAATATTACACTGTAGATACTAAATTAACACACTGATATGCAGTGTCACCGGTAAGAGGATGGGTTCTCCTTTGAGTCTGGTTCGCCTCAAGGTTTCTTCCTCAAGTGGTCTCAGGGAGTGGGTGTTTTTTTTTTGTGTGTTACTGTTGCTTTAGAAGCAGTGATGTAGTAGGATTCCAGCACTGACATGACATTTCATAGTTTAACAGCTTTATAGTTTTATTACACCAAGAAAAAATCTTCTCAGAAAAAAAAGTCTCTTTACAAATCTAAATATGAACACTGGATGGTATATCCAGCCGAAGTGTTTTTAAGACATAATTTCCTTACATCATGCAACAGACTACTCCCTGGTCTCCCTCCATCGCCCTGAAATGCTCCTTGATAAGATTTTTTGGGGGGGGACGGGACATCAAGGCAGGTCCAGTGCACTATGCCAAGTTTCTTTAGTATTAGTGCTATTAAACTACTATTACACTAATGGTCTGACACAAGGGGTTTCACATAGAGGAAGACTCATTGAAACCCGGGACTCATTCATTATTATCATTAGATTATATGGAGCAACCACCATTCATGTCCCTGTCCCTGTTAATATAGAACGATAATCTATTACCTATGTATGATAATGTACTGTATGTTCACACCTTCATGCTTTATGAGTATATTATAACCTGAATCTGTTGTTAGTTCATTATAGATATGGTCTTATATTGATAGAATTCCTTATCAATAAAGTGTATTAGAAAAATAAGTATATCATATACCGTACATATACAATCTTATTGCAAAGCCTTTTAAGTGTAGTATTAATACATCATGCAATAACCTTGCAATAAAAAAAATAACGGCAGACAAATATGTGCACGCTAGCCAGACAGCAAATCTATCAGTCAAAGACTGGATGCTGTTAAGCAGCCCCGGGGAACACAACTCATCATAAAGCACATCACCCTCACCTGATGTCTCTCATAACTTTGTAATAGAAGCTTGCTGAGAGTTGGTACAGTTATTAAAAGGGAATCGCCATTTTAATAACAGTACAGATCAATATCAGGTATAGGCTTATACTCTGAGCGTTAACTGATTTCGAGGATACTGCAATAGCGTAATGTTCATCACAGGAGGCCTCGGATATCACCTTCAAAGCGTCCAAGCCTCCTGTCACAGCGGTGAGCCGATGAAAGGCCAGTGACGAAGGAAAGGCTGCTTTGACTTTGTCTTTCTGGGCTTCTTTGAAGCTCCAGACTATGAAGGATCACACGATAAGACTGGTCTGGTTTACACTTTGCTACAGTCCCTTGTGGACACTACAGCTTGGCCAAAATTCAGCTCACTTCCAAATTCAGTGCATTTGCTTATTCATTTATTCACTACAGTATCCTCCGGATTATTCTGAAAAAATGAGGAAATTAACTACATAGAAGTCTTTTTTTTTTTTTTTCATTTTCATTTGTAGATGTCACAAAAGTATATCGCGTTTGACATGGCAGCAGAGCTATTGAAAACGAAGGACCAGTAGTACATTTTTCACTTCTGGAATGTACTGTTTCACAAATTCTAAGGGTTTAAGGGTCTCATTTGACTCACCCTTGTATATTTTTTTAAAGATTCCTCTCCATGGGAATTCTAAAGTTGCTTATTGTTGTTTCCCTGGGGTGTAACTATGAGGTTGCACACATGTAGGTTGCACCATGGCAAAAATCAGCTTTGTACGAAAAGCGAGACAGATGGTTGTTGACATGCACAAGCCAAGTAATGGATATAAAAAGACCTACGCAGTTAAAATATCATTAAGCACTATAAAGGGCGTAATAAAAAAGTTAAAATCTGAAACAGTTGAAAATGTGTCTGGAAAAGAGTATTTTGGTGTGTGTGTGTGTGGGGGGGGGGGGGGGGGGATATTTTTGTGCTAATGGCTAGTAAGGAAAATGGTGCAGAAAGCAAAACATGCCCTAGAGATCACAGTTTCAAAATGGTGCAGTTTGGTTTATTCTTGGGCTTTTACGTTCCAACTATTCGACACCACCTTCATAACTGTTTGATGTCGAGAAGCCTCTCCTGAGCGCAAGCTACAAAACTTTTCCTGATCTGCACGAAGGAATCAAAGGAAATACACTTTGGCTGTGTTCGGATGAGAATAAAATCCATTTTTGGCCATTTGCATGTTCGGCAACATTAGCGCACAGCACTGTAAAATATGGTGGTGAATGATTGATGTTTTGGGGCTGCTTCGTGTTTGGTGGTCTAAGTTGGAGGAGAGACGGCACTCTGAATTCCGCTAAGTAACAG
The DNA here is from genome assembly GCA_030068235.1 of Notoglanidium macrostoma. NCBI lineage: Eukaryota > Metazoa > Chordata > Actinopteri > Siluriformes > Auchenoglanididae > Notoglanidium > Notoglanidium macrostoma. Next base: position 6,344,254 of record JAQQZR010000004.1, read on the forward strand.
GATGTTTTAGCCCAAAATATTGTTACATGTTCTTGTCTATAGTTAGAGCTTTTAACAAGATGAGCCAAACATGATGTGTGGTTTGAAATAAGGAGAAAGTCCACATGATCAAATCTAGGAATTAAAAGAAGCTTAAAATGTGGTGCATTTTGAGCTGCTTTTCTGATCACCACGGTGGGCATTTGAGTGAGTATAGCCTTCCTGTCATCTCCGGCTAGTCCGGGCATCCTCCTCTGACCTCTCTCGTCAACAAGGCACTTCTGCTCTCAGAGTACTCATTAAATGTGTCTGTGTAAACTCAAGAATAAATCAGCAGTTTCTAATGTACTCAAAGCCACCTGTCTGGCACCAACAACCACACCGTCGTCATGGTGACTGTGGTCACATTTTTCTTCTATCTAATGTTTAGTGTGATCATTAACCGAAGCTCTTGACCTGTACCTTCATGATATTATGCACTCCGCTGCTGCCACATAATTGGCTGATTGGATAATTAGAAGGATGGGCAGGTGTAAGGGTGTTCCTAATAAAGTGAATAAATAGACACACAGACCGACTCATTTTCATGCTAAAACGCTGAAACTGTCATAGATTTTGTACCGAAGCAGTTTCCCGGATGTCATTATTTTCAGGCAATATTGTAGGTGGTGTGTGATGTTATGCGTTCGTCTACTCTAAAAAAAATGTTTCTTCTACGATTGACCACTGCACTGCTCTGTCTCTCTCACACTGCAGACTTCAGTCGACTGAGCTCGATGCAGCAAATAAAATTACTCGGAGAAAGTAAACAGGCGTCTACCGTCAGAGCTTGAGATTTCTCGACCTGATTGATTTGTTGTTACACATTAAAGCTTGCTCACTTATGCAAGAATATTGGGAGGGAAAAGAAAAACCCTCAGAGCGTGCGTAAATCAAGTCCGTAGTTTTATTTGACAGTTCTGTGATTTTTCAGATGTTGAGCCACTGGTTTATAAAACCTGTCATGTAGTATATTCATCGGCATGTATTTTACACAGTGTTAACACAAGCAGGTGGAAATCACAGAATCTGTGTACTAAATAAACAATATAATGATAGTTGATACAGGCATTGTGGATAGAAATGTGTTGTAAAATAAATTTTTTTTTTTCATACATAAGCTTTTTACTTTGCTATTTACTATGTATAATGGTGTTTTAAGAAGAGAAGAATAAGTTCGTCTTCCTGATGCATATTCTCAGCTTTCCCTGTGTTATGTAGAAATATACAGTGGGAAGTGAATATCAGGTCTCCTGGCTCACACACAGCTGAACAAATTTGGCTCACGGGGATCGCCCTTCTGGTGTCATATTCGACGGGGGTGCGATCCGTTCCCCGTAATTACACCAACTATTATTGCATCTTGCACAAGAGGGACGAGGGAGGGAGATCCACTGAGCTGTTCCTGGTGATTAATGTAGGTATGCAGTGAGAGGGCACTAGGGAACGTCTGGTGCATAATTATTGCAGAGTGTCAAGCAGTGTGAATGCTTTCCACCGCCCGGATCACTACCCGCAAACAACACAAACCACAAAAATGATTAAACCCCCTCAAAAGAAAAAAATGATTAAACTAAGAAAAGGTCATATTGCGAATCTATCATTTAGCAGAGCTGCTGTGAGGAGAGAGATAGCAGTAGGGAGGTCGATTTCGAAAGGATGTAGCATAGCTTGTGTGCCTGTAGAAGATCTTTGGATTTTCCATCAAAAGAGGGCAAACGCCTTTTCTTTGTGTGATAAAATATATGAAATGATGTATTTTTGTAATGTATAGTGACTCCTAAGGCAGAAAGTAGGTGTGCTGCTTGCGTTGATGTAAGCGTGACGGTAGATCAGAAACCTGTAGCACGATTTTTTTTTATTTTTTTATTATTATTCAAACCTTTTTCTTAATGATGTCATTGTTCTGCTCCTGCAGGTTCCTTGCATACGACCCTCCACTCACTCCACAAGTGCCTGTCCCTACTTTTCCATGCGGAATTCTTTAACACGACGTACACAATTGCTCCAGGAATTATAATTTCACTGATATAAGGGTGCTGGACTAATTCCAATAATTAAAATGCCTATAAACTATAAATGTATAAACCCATGTGCATTTTCCACATCCTTTAAGCCTTTTATCACCGGCAGTCATTATTAACATTTATTATCTGCTAAATCCTAATTCTGACACATGAGTGATTTATTTTAGTTATTTAATACAGATATTTCAATATCGAACCTCTAAAACCTCCAGCGGGTTTATAGAGAAATATTTGTGGTTTATTTAGCAATTTTGGTATATATTTGTATGAGAAGCTAACAGTTGGTCAATGCTAGCACAGGTTTAATAGGAGGGGGGAAAAAAATCTATAATCTCAAACAAATGGTCTATTTACTGCTACTATCTAATCCGAAGGTATTTTGGAGAAAAATGATAATGATGCGCTTTGGATGTGACGAGACACGGACTTAAATAGCACTAACGAAGGAAGCTCCAGAAGGAGGACAAAGAAGAAGAAAGGAAGACAAGGAAGATGAATCAGTGCTTTGCTGGTGCTGGCTAACAAGTGTAGAGGGGTACAAGGATCATACTTCGTATTCAGCATGAAAAAAGCAAGAGAGTGTGAATATAAGCAACTGGAAGTGTGCTCCGGGCACCTGACGGCCACCGTACATTCTAACACATGCTTGGAAAGGGAGGGGTAAGGGTACGTTGTAGGTCATTTCTGGTTGCTGGACTAGATCTTATGATTTTATATTATTGCTCAAGCTGAGCTATTAGTACCATTTCTTTTGCCTCACATCCAAATCAATAGGTAATATTTCTCCCCCTTGCTTAATGACTGTAATAGTAATAGACATTTCAGCTTGGTTGACAGGTTCAATGGCTTGTTTCCAAGGTTACCTTTTTGGTTCCCAGTGGAAGGCCACAGTTTTTGAGCCGAACCCTGCTGGAGTAATGAGATCAGGGCTTTCTCCTCCATTGCGCCTGCAGTTCTTGACGCCCACCTGTGTGCAAGCTACAGTGCAACTACATTTCAGTCAAATATGCTGTAACTGCAGCTCAGGGGCCATATACTTCATTACCCAAGACCTGGTGTTTGAGTAATAAACTGGGTTAAGATTTACAAGCTGTTGGTTGTCCAGCCAGGGCTTAGAATGAGGCACTAAA
>JAQQZR010000004.1:6347528-6391807 GCA_030068235.1 Notoglanidium macrostoma
TGGTGTTTGAGTAATAAACTGGGTTAAGATTTACAAGCTGTTGGTTGTCCAGCCAGGGCTTAGAATGAGGCACTAAATAGCACTTTTCCACCTGATTTGGAGCTCAGCTTGGCTCAGCAAATTACATGCAAGCCTGGATTTTGTCATTGTTTTTCCGATTGCTAAGCTAATCACACTGTACCTAAACATCTCTGCTGAATTTAATTATATTTCTTATCTATATTTCATGTCAGCCGATATACGCATACGAGTGGAGGTAAAAAATAGTGCTGATCATTGATTGGACAAACACATCACAGATTTCCCCTGATTAATGTGTCTGGCTAAAATGACTTTTCTGCAGGAAAGTATTCAGTGATAGTGTGGAGATTGTCTTTCTCGTGTCAAATTTTGCAGATTTAGGAAGCAACTTTACAGTTTCACAGTAAGGATGATCAGGTTATTGTGAAAGAATGTAGGGATGAATATCTGTTATAACGTCACTGTTTTATTATACAGATTCTTCCGTGTACACCATTTCCCTCCCACCTCCCAAAAAACATGCCAATGGACAAATTTGGCTATGCTAGCTGTGAATGTGTGTGCATGCTGCTTTGTGATGGAGCGCCATCCCATTCAGGATGCTTTCCCATCTTGTTCCTGGGACCCATCGCAGCCCTGACCAGAATAACGTGAAACGAGTCAAGTAAAAGTATTGGCGCCCCTTGCTGTTCACCACAGCCATTGAGCCTTATGTGCAATATGTCATCCCAACACATAGTACACACATATTTTAACAGAATATAAGCTATATACCTGTTTTGTTTTGGGGTTTTTTTTATTTAAAGTCAAAGATCATCAATTTTCAAGCTTGTTGCCAGGCACCCTCCAGAGAACTCTCATATGTCGTGTTTTTTAACCTGATGCTGACACAACTCATCAATTAGGATCCATTAATTCCTGATTCATGTTAGTTACCGTACTATGCAGTGCAAAAAAGAGGAAAAGAGCTGGAAGTAAGTCCTGATCGTCCTTTAGACTGAATTCTTTGCAGTAAAAATACTGCACTTGTGTATGTGCGTAGTCTTTCACTGTGCACTGTCGTGCTGTGTCAATGAAAGTGTGAGGATTTGAGAATGCTCGCTTATTCAGAATTAGACTCAAGGCTGCCTGCCACTGCTCGCACGGTTTATTCACGCGCCCCACCTCCTTCATGTAGCTCGGGATCAGTGACATTTCACCCTGATGCAGTGGAGCCAAAAAACAGTCGCTCGGAAAACAGCATGATCACGAGGGTGAATCTTTCCTCCGGTTCCCTGAGAATGTTGCTTCTGATATACAGAACTCCAGGGTATATCTATGGTTCTGTTCTGTTACATGCTAGCGAAAGCAATTACCAGTTAGCTTGCGGTAGATGTTTTTAGGAAACACTTGCCAAATCTGGAAAATGAGTCCAGCAGAGGTCTTCCTCACTTACTGTACGCTGGCTGGGTTTATCAAACACCGTGCAAAAATGTGACTTTTTAATAGTGTTTCTTTTTTATTGGAAACGCAAGAAACCCAAGTACGTTTAGCTAGGGACTGCTTAGTAGGGATTAGTTGTGGCATTCAAGGCAGCTAAGGATGATTTTGATAAATATGTGTACTGACTAGTGTAACAGAAGCATTTTTCTCTTGTTCTGCAAGAGTGGTTTGAATTCTCTTCGAACTGACACACGGGCGAGATCATAGTGCGCAGATTTTAGTTTCTACCTGGATGTGTGCATGCTTAAGTGTATGTGTGTAAGGAGGACGAGTATACAGTGTTTTTCCCTTCGTAAACTTATTTCAATTAAAGATTGTATTGTATCCATTTTTTTTCAATGTAAGATGAAGCTACGTCACCGAAAGGTGGATTTTTTTCTAACCGTTTTGATTAATCTTTGCAATAATTGTGTAGGGCACTGTATATCCATTGTGAATAAATGTTGATATATGTCACATTTCGGGAACATTTGCTCTATGCGGACATGACTTCTTTTAAACCAAATGCTGCTAGTCATTAAGATTATGTAGGTATGACTAAGTGATGCTAATACACGCAAAATATCCAGCAATGATTTGAAAGCATTTATGAGTTAAGAATAAAAATACGCAAGTGAATATGTGACCCATCACATCAAATCAGGTATTTAGTCACATTTGTAGTGATTTGAGTTATGTATATTTCTGGTTCAATAAGGTCCATTTCGATTCCGAGTGTATTACTGTGTCACGTCCATATATCACCGTAGCAACAGGGTTTGTTTACGAAGCAGGCCTTGGAAAAGTATTTTTAGAATATTGAAATGAGAAGTCCATGATGTAATAAAAAGAGGGAATCCTCAGCTTCATTTCGACACCAGGATTTCCTTCTACCACTAAAAATAACTTTGCCAGCAGCACAGATTTATAGCGAAAAAATACATGTTTTTCTCTCAAAACTGGAGTAACCAGCTTGGATAGTGTTCATTAAAGTGTTTTAAAACAATGTTTAGGATTAACATTTCTCAATTCAGTTGAAGGATGAGGAATTGAAAAATATGAACACATAATTGGCCACAGCGCAAATTTAACCCGTGAGATTTGATACCTGACTTGATATGACGTAAAGCACACCGCTCTCTAGCTGCTGTCGAGATTCTCTCCGGGCCTGAAAATTGTTTACATGGTTTTCCAGACACCACACTGAAAACGCCTGGCTTTATTTCCACAGCTCATTGACTTTAGACGATTTCCCAAAGAGATTATTTCAATTTCCACTCCTCGCTCAATAAAGTTTATTGCAAACCGCAAGCTTCAGGGAATTTTGTCTGACCTTGCATGTCACCCCCTGCAGGTGATCTGGTGTCTCGTGCCATGCACCACCTCCAGCCCCTCAACATTAAGAGCCCAAGCAATGGTACGCCGGTGCACCAGAACTGCGGAGAACCGATCCACTGGGAACCGGAGGCTCTGTACACCCTCTGCTACTTCATGCACTGTCCCCAGATAGAGTGGGAGAACCCCAACGTGGAGCCCTCCAAGGTCACCCTGCACACAGAAAGGTGGGAGCAATTACACAGCAGAGAAGCTTAAAAATATATATCTGTATATATATATATATATATACTTTGCATGAAGTGAAAAACATAACTCATGTGTCCCGGATATCTGCAGAAAGACATTACGGGTAAATAAATCATAAATCCGTGCAGATGAAAGGTGCTCAAATCACATTGCTAAATACGTCCTGATTCGATTTGAAGGCAGTTGTGAAACACAAAGTGAGAGACAGATCATTAAGGTTTCTAATCGTTATGTTATACAGTGAATGAGCTTCAGGCCTGCTGGTAAGTGGCTAATGGAGATGGGAGTGCTAATGGAAAGTTTGGCGAGGTGTTCACTGTTCGCAAAGTGCTTTGCTGTTTGACACACCCGCTGGGACATTTCTGGATTGATGAGTTTCTCTGATTAAAAAATCCTTTTGACGACTCCACAAGGGACCCGCGTACCGCCCGGGAGTAAAGGCAGAGGAACGACTTACCAGATCCTCCAGAGAACAGCTGCCGTCGTTCTCCTCAGGGCTCATTTCAGCTGTTCCACGGAGAGTGCAAAAGAGAGGTGGGAAATAGGAGAGAAAGTAAGAGGTAAAGAGGGGGCGTATGACAGAGAGAAAAAAGGGAGCGTGAAGATTGAAGGGCTGTGGATAGCTGGTGAGCTACTGATCAAGAAGAAGAGGCTGAATTGATGGTTCTGCTGCATTCAGAAAGGGAAAGAGTAAAAAAAAAAAGACATGTTGAGACATGGGGTCCAAGTATGTTTTATGTAAAGAATAAAACAAAGAATAAAACACGACAGACTTCACGATTATGAAACAGGTTTTTACAGGTTTCTGTTAGATATATCTTTTACACTTTTTGTGAATAATGAAATTAGTTGTTGCAGCCGCATGTGTGCTGAATCTGATCTTCTTCCTTTGAGTGACGGAATCTTGCGGTCATTAGTGAATCCTTTTGTTCATGACCGCGATTTTCAGTGGATCTTTGATTCATTAATGAATTCTTTCTGTCATGTCCTGGTCACTGTGTCAGTGACTCCATGTTTGATTAATTAGTGAATCTTTTTGGTCACAAGCATGATTTGCTCTTCTGTTTCAGTGAATCCTTCCAGTCACAATTCAGATTTTTTTCCTGTCTTCCCGGGAATCAGTGTATGAGTCATTAGTGAATCATTTTACTCATGACCAACATTTGCTCCTCTCTTTCCGAGAGTCAGTCTGAGTAAAGTGTGACTTTTTTTTGACACTGAATAGAGTAAAAAATAAATAATGGATCACTATTATTTTGCCGCCCATCTCCATCGCTCTCCCTGCACGCCGTCAAAAATGCCTGTCTATTGCAGTTTAGTTTTTCTAACTGACTCAAAGAGGTTGGTAAAAGTTTAGATTACAGTGTTTGATTGATTTTTTTTTTTTTGTCTTCCAAAAATCTTGGCCTTGAAACTTGAGGCTAATATCCGACGCTTATATCCGCAAAGCTGCTGTGAATGAGTCAGACCTTGAGAATCTGGAAGGGGCTGGAATCTAGGGGAATGCACAGATATTCATAAATCTAGTTCATTGTTTAAATTTAAATACTTTGTGCTCTTTGCTAGTGACAGACAAAAAGGACGCACTGCTTCAGGCAGTATTTTGATGTGGCGAGCAGGAATGTTGTGGCGTACAAGTTAGGAATGTGCGCCCGGGCTAAAAGAAGCAGACAAGGAGCAGGCGGTCAGATGTGTAGCTTGTGGGACAAAAGAGAGATAATATATTTCCAATACCCTGTCTAATCAAATACTGCATACCCAGCTAACAAATGTCACTCCAGGTCAACACTGAAAGCTGGCAACCCCAGAACCTCTTTCTGTTGCTAGTTTAAACTTTTATTGACATGATGGCTATGACGTTATAAAGAATGTTAGCGATGTGTTAGCTACGTAGCCTCCTTCTGCATTCATGCTGCCACTTTTGAAAATACAAAATGCAGAAGGCGCCCTCTAGAGGCTTGTCCGTTCTGGGCTACTGTAGCGGCGCAACATGGCGGCTCCGTAGAGGTGGACCCGCTCCCTATGTTGATATAAAGTGCTCACAAAAACGCTAATGTACTAATGAAAACTTATGAATATTATATTAGTGTGAATTTGTTACACTTATGAATATTATACTCCATTTCTGCCCGCCCTAAACCCTATATAATGGACCTTTCAGAGATATTAGAATGACATGACCTACTTACAGATTGTAGGCTTGCTGTCGGAATTGTACTTGATGGAAATGCCTACACTGTATTGTTGAGGGAAAAAAGATTTCTCCCGGAAGCATTCCGATATACAGCTCGTCAATAAGACTATGCAAAGATACATCAATTCAGACAATATTTTGCCTTAAAAGCATTGCAAGTGAACAAGATACTCAGTCTATTGATGTATATTAAAACTATTAGGTATTTCTTCAACTAAATCTGGTGAAACCGCTGATATTTTTCTGCCCTGCTTCTAGGAAAAGGAAACTCCCTTCCTCTTAGTGCATGTTTTAATTCCAGATCTGAATCAGAAGAGAAATATGTGTGTGGATTCTACAGTGTGGTCCATGTGCATGCATTGCTTTTAAGGGTGGAGAAGGGAGTAAGTGGACACGTGTGAAGAAGGCTGGAAAGCTTGTGGTTTATTTTGGCGTAGATTCCTGGCAGGCTCTCTGGAGGTGGGTAGGTGTCTGGGGGGAAAAGGCTGTTGATTGTGCAAATCTAGGTCATGAAAAACACATTGGAATGAAACAAATGTGACATTTGTGCAGGGACGTTTTATGCTTTTGGAAATGAGATTTTACATATTTCATTGTTCTTGCTATCTGGGTTATATTACAGAGCTGTGAGCTCCAAAGTTTCCATCATATCTGAATCGAACGGAGGGATTTATATAGCACAAATACTTTTTTTTTTGTCCCACTTATAGCGTGTGTTTAACTGCCAGTGGGCATGTGCAGAATGTGAAACCCAAAAGATCAACATTTTCACAGTGTTTTCTGGGCAGCGTGTGGGCGAGTAGATACTGCAAAGCTGTTGTGCTGAGGTAATGAACAAATAGCACAGGCCATTTTAGAGCACACTGGTGTGTGCATGTTTGTTTGAGCCTCCACCGGAGCTGCGATCATCATGATAAACAGCATCGCTTCTTTGATATGACAACTCCTTGATACACCGGGAATAAAACACAGCAGGGCATGCTTTTATTGGAGAATAATTAATAACAGGATGGTGTGAATTTGATTGTTTTCCAGTAAAAAGCACTTCCCAAAGTGTCTTATTCCTCTCATATAACAGAAATTTCATGATTCAATGTACACGTTTTTTATTGATCATAGAATGCGACTGTCCTTTTTAACCATTTTTACTGATGGTTATATCAATTTATGCTTATCACGGAGCATATGTAGAGCATCTGCCATACAAGTCCCTGTGTACGTTGCTACTGTAGAACTGCTCAAGCTGTAAAACAAGCGCATTAATATAAACCCTGCAGCTTGAATTATTGTCAGAGCTGTTACCGAACTGTACTCAACACATTCTGACCAATCAGACTCGAGAATTCGGTATGAGAATCTTTAACTTGATTATGCAATTATTATAATCCTACAGAGATACAGTACATACACAGCTTCGTGTTTGGAAGTTTTGAATACCTCCTGTGTACACGTTGAATCAGAATCCTGACACACATGCCATTTCTCTCAGACTGACTAAAACGTCCATTTGCCTTGTCCTGCTTTTCTGCAGACATCGCCGATTTTGAAATGAATGTTAGTAATAAAAACAAAGCATATACGTTTCCTTATCCTGCCCCGAAAACCTCTGACACGAAGAAATAAAAATCACTTCCCGAACATTTCGTATTCAGATTCCGAGCCGCGCTAATTTGAGGCGGCTTAATGCCTGTAATTAGAGGCATGTGAAACGTGAATATCATTTTTTGCAAAAGTTCCTAGCTTACGAGGCAGTCACGCACTTGGCCTGTCAGGATGTAATGCCTACTTTGATTAAATAATTGCTATTTTTAAATCCAAAACTGCTTTATAATCTCTCTGCTGAATGCTGAACTTTGCTTTGTTCATTATTTTTTATCAGTACAGTTGAAACACTTAGGTTAGATGGTTATATCAGTATGTATCCCCTCTGGCTGTTCATTCTCTTCCAGGCCGTTCATCGTACTGCCTCCACTAATGGAGTGGATCCGGGTGGCTGTAGCACACACTGAGCACCGACTCAGCGTTTCTGTAGACAGCGACGACGTGAGACAGGCCGCCAGACTGCTCCTGCCTGGAGTGGACTGCGAGCCGCGGCAGCTCAAGTAAGTCGTAGCTCTGCACCACGGATGTATATGTAGGGATCAGTCTACATATACACACGGATCATACAATATCTGTGTGTGCTCAGGCTTGCTAACATCTGTCTTACTAAATGTGATGAAAAGCAAACATGGCACTGTGTTCAGAATCAGAAAGACCTTTTGTGTCTAAGCTCAAACAGACATGAGTATGAGTCATACAATAAGATAAAAATATAAACCTTATTCAATCTGGTGGTCAGCATGACATTAAGGCATGACCAGACTTTGAATGAGTATTTTATACTGTGAATAAAATAAAGCTGGATACGTACGCAGGTGTTTTCTTGAGAATTTCTGCCCAGCCGGTTCAGAAGCTGCGTCTTGGACCTGCGTATAGCCTTGGCGAAGGATACCAACTTCAAAGAGAGTTCTTGTTACAGACAAAAGGGAATGTTGCGTAACATATCAAGCATAAAAGGCTTTGTATTTTGTGATTACTCTTTAAAATGATCTAAAAAGATTATTTTATACCAACACCTGCTTTTTTTATATATATATATATATATATATATATATATATATCAAACACACACAGATTCGGAGTCATTATTAAGTTAAACCTCAACAATGCCGGCATGATAAATAATTTTGAATTATTCACACAGTCAGTGTTCACAGCGAAAAGCTCTTCCCGCAGGCGAATTTAATAAAGGAATAAACGAATGAATGTAAGTATGGAATTCAAATGCCACGAACACAAAAAGTTGTGGGATATATTTTAGTTTATCTCATCTTGTGATTTCAGAATTGGCAGAAATACAATTTTCTTTCCTATAATGTCCTGTGGGTTTTAATCACAAAAAGGAAACGATGTAGACACCTGAGATTGTGACCTGCTGCTAATGATACCCCTTCATAATGGTGGAGGAAAGGACAGTTTCAGTAATTATAGATCCTTTTTCATTTTTGTACATTTTAATGGTGACAGATTAGACTGTAAGCCTCAAGATATATTATTCAGTAACTACTATGAATAGGAAATGTACGTCTGGCTCCACTGACAGGTTTTGTAGATTTTAGAGGTTTAATCGCTTCTAATTCATTACTGTCAGCATTATACCAATGAGGGGAAAACCAGACACAGGTAACACAATCGGGGGATTAATCAATGTCATGACGAGGGTGGAGACCATAAACAGAAGCCAGAGCAAAAGCACGTGGCACAGTTGCCATGGAACTTGTGATAAAATGAGATCGGGGGAGTTACTAATAATTACCCACAGAGCTTTGTGCCTATTTTTGCATGGTTTTGATACGTACCTAGGCATAACAATGAATAAAAATGGCTCCATTTGGGGTTTTCCATTATTCTGTCAGCGCAAGTTTTGTTTGAAAGCTGTGGGCCTGCTTTTTATGCTTAAACTTCCATCTTGAAAATCATACAGAGTGTAAGTAAAAATTCAAAACCTTTTTATAATACAAGTAGATTGGTAGGTTTATTATTATTGTTATTATTATGATCATTATAACCCATTATAAGTAGGCTTATAATGCAAGTAGATTTGCAATATTGATTTTTTTTAAAGCAATTTAAAGTAAATCTCGGCGTTAAGTAAGTTCCAAATTGATCTTTTAATGATTAATAAGCGAATAAATGATTTCAACAGGATGACATTTGTTAGAATATAGAGAGGGAGACATTAATGTCACAATTTCTGCTGAACCTTACACTTCTGTCATTCAAGAAAGAAGAAAATGAAACTTTCTGAAAATAGAAAAAAGGAACTTTCTGCATAAAATATGCTGTTAGCTAGATTGGTTATGCTAAATCACCCCTAGGTAGGAATGAGTGTGTGAATGCGTGTCTGCATGACATCATTTCCTGGGGTGTATTTCCACCCCACGCCCAGTGTTCCTGGAACATGCTCCTGCCCTTCACTAGGATGAAGCACGTACTGAGGAAGAATGAATGAGAATCAGCCACCCCAGAATGAAATTTACCAACAAAGTGGTAAATTTCGAAGCTTTATGTAAATGACTAATGCAGCTTTCAGTTAAGAGATGTTTGACAAATGTTGTAATCCTGCCAAATAAACAAAGATTTGCTTTAGGGCTGTTCTTACCCTGGCAGTAGTTTGTTGAAATAAAACTTCGCTCGAAATCAGTAAGTGCCAGGCATCCTGTTCAGTGCACAGCAGTTTTAATGTTAGGCTTATTAGAGTGCATACAGGCCATTAACTACACAGCAGAGAAACATAAATGTGCTGCTGCTTTTTCTGGTAAACAGGCCTATAGAAAAGGAGGGAAAAGCAGACTTTAGATATCTGTATTAATATGTAACTGAAATGGGAAGTACATTTATATCCATATTATTTCCCAAATTAAGTACATGTTGGATGCAATATAGAAAATTCATTCATTCACCTTCAGTAACTGCTTTATCCTGGTCAGGGTCACTGTAAATCCAGAGCCTATTCCAGGAACACTGTATTTTTGGGAGATAGGAAGAACCTGGAGGAAACACACAGACACACGTAGAAAAGTAAATGAAGCTAGGATCGAATCAGGGACTCTGGAGGCCACAACTAGACCCACTAACTGAGTCATTATGATGTAAAGTTGTTTAAAATGTACTATTTCTTTATTCTGAAATCAGGAAAAAGAGGTTAGAGCTGATGATGCTATATTGTGAAAAATAACCAATCACTGATCACTATTGTTTTTCTAACGTTCATATTTCTTTGTTCTTTATTTGAAACTCTATTCACGGTCATATTTACGAGTTATATTAGGTGTTTTTTCCTTATGTAACCGTTTCGTTTTTGTCCGCTACTCAAGACCAAAGACTTATTTCAGTAATGAATGACTTATAATCTGTTGTATTCTTTTCTTCATGTAACACTTTTTGATCCAAATGACTATGATGAGTCTATGAATATGCAAATTAGTCGGTGACATTATAGACTTTTTGAGCTACTTCCTCCCGAAAAAACAGATAACTGATTTGACCATGAAATTTTCCATATCCTTGACATATCCCTATCCTTTTCCATATCCTTGACATATCCCTATCCTTTTCCATATCCTTGACATATCCCTATCCTTTTCCATATCCTTGACGTAGCAAATTTTACTATAACTGAATATGATAAGTTAAAACACAGCTTTTTTTGTTTTTTGGGGCATTTCTGTTGCATAGCACCAAATAAACATGTTCATTTGTCTCCCATAGACAACACTCTTCATAACCAGATAAAGTAAAGTTTGTTTTTTGGTGATTTTCCAAACTACTTTGTATGCTCACGGCACAGCACGTTTCTCTCAAGACAGCACTCAGAAACAAATGCCAGTATGATTTCAAGCAATTGATTTAGCCCCACGTTTCATTACATTAAATAATGAATCAGCACATTTCTGTTCAATTTTGTGAAAAGCAACAGGGCACAAAACGGTCATTTTAAAGAAGATGCCTACTTGTATTGACATCCAGAACGCCTCAGTTTGATGACCTCATTTGCATTTAGCTAGCTGATTTACCAGTGTACGTTAGAATTATCTTACATTTACATTTACATTTGCATCATTTGGCAGACGCCCTTATCCAGAGCGACTTACATAAGCGCTTTGAAGTCTTTATCAGTAAATATATTCTGATACTGGCTCACTAGGACCTGGGCTAAGAATACCATCACACTAAAAACTGTTGGCAAGTAATACAGAAAGGCTTTTTTTTTGTTTTTATGTGAGGAATAAGTGCTAATAATCTTGCTGACTTAACTGTCCTACAATTAAATACAGCAATTGGTGATAAACTACAATTTCAACTCACCACTCTTGAGTTCTTGCCTTCCTCACAGCTGAATACATTGTACCTGTTCTTCTCAGCAACAGTAGGTGTATTTCAAAATGTATTAATGAATATTAATGAACATTGGGTGTCTGCGTATGAATATTAATGACTAGTAGGCAGTCCAGCAGACTTCGGCTAGCAGAGCTGAAGAGATACTCTTCAACAATTCATTAAAAATACATATGGAGTAAAAATCGTTAGAAAACGATGTGACAGAAATGGGATTGAAAATGTGGGGACGATCTACTTCTTGCATTGGTACCAGCAGGTCTTGACTGAACCACCAGCCAGATTTCTTGTTTGTCAAGAAAAAGACAGTGAAGCCTTTATAAGAAAATGAATGAGCTTCTGTAAATATCTGTCTAATTCTCTAACCTGAAATAGTGGATTTAGCAGGTTTAATCTATACTATCATATGCTTAGCTATGATGTATAGCTAGCTAGGTAAAGTGTGCCTCTAGCATCAGCTTGTTGGCCAAAATGTAACCCTCATAATTAAATAAGGCATCTATTATTTTGACCATTTGACTATTTGTAAGAGCTACACCTACTGTATAAAGATCATTTAGATTTAGCTAGCAAGCTTGGTGTTGACAGTTCCAGCTGACTAGCTAGCAATCTAAGCTAAGTTTGCTACCTACAGAAAATACTGAGTTACTTAAGCTACAGTTGTTGCAGGTTAATTGAACAACAGCAGTAATTTATGTTCAGCTACAATCCAGGGTTTTCAAAGTGGGATCAGAAAGATAGCCAGGGCATTAGCCATGTTCTCATTTTATTACAGTGGTTGAAATCACCACCTCCATTATCAACATTATAACGCTGTCAAATAATGTCAACTGGAATCTAATGGCAATTTAATTACAATAAAAGTTTGTTATTTGCATTGAAAGTTCAGAGATAAAAAAAATCTCCAATAAATAAGAAAAAAATATGTTTTTCATGTGTGCCTAATTTTTTAATAGGTTGTACTGAGTGGATACATCAGGAGTTAAAGAGGTCCCTCTTTAGAGGAACCTCTGACAAAAACCACAGCTGTTGGAGCTCGGCTTCCTTGTGCTCCTGCCCTAATGAACCCCTTAATGTAACACTTTTCATTACAGTATTACTTGTCTTTTTAGAGCAGACGATTGCTTCTGTGCCACACGAAAACTGGACGCAGCCTCCACAGAGGCCAAGTTTCTGCAGGACCTGGGTTTTCGGATGCTCAACTGTGGTCGCACCGACCTCGTCAAGCAAGCGGTCAATCTGCTGGGACCTGACGGAATAAACAGCATGAGTGAGCAGGTCAGATCTGCTGATACACACAAGAACACACTTTTGACAAAACTGTAATGACAAGAACCCCAAATGTTTAGCGCTGTCTATTGCTCATACATGATATTTTGGTAAACTTGAACACTTTTTTCTTTGGAAACTACGCTGACTACATGCTGCGTTTGCAGGAATTAGATTTTCAGTTCACGTTGCCAGTAAAGCTTGGCAATATGACCGTATATTATAAACATTGTGATCAGTTATGTTATAATACAGTTTCCTGAGGTATCACTGGTATCTCCAGTATTGTTATAACAATTACAGACTTTAAATGGAAGTAGAAGATTTTGTACCGAATCTTTAGAATTGTTACAAAATAATGCACAGAATGTTTTACTTTGTATTTATGTGGACAATAAATAAAAGTACCATCGATTACGTTTTTTTCTTTCTTTTTTTTTTTAAGCGCAACACTGCCATTACTATCATTTTTTTTTATTAAACTACCGTTTTTTCGCTCCCATATATCACATGATAAATATTGTGTATCATACATGATACATTTTAGCCATATCATCCACACCAATATTCTACATTACATAATTAATGTTTAAATCAGTGTTTAATTACAGAAAAGTCTCTGCATCTTGATATGCAATAATACTGCATCTGATCAGGAAAACCTCCTACTATGAAGGTTTGAAGTTCTTGATGGTGCAGCCACAGATTTACAAGCAGCCCTTCTGAAGTTGCTTCAGAAAAGCACACCGATATCCGCCAGATTCTTCCAAGCCACTGTTTGTGTTGGGCTTTATTACCAACTGTGGGCCAAATGGATACCAGCAGTTCATGTCCTGACTCTGGCGGCACTTCACATAGCCTGACCGAGATCTTTTCCCATTTCTCTCAGTACACTGGGGAAAAATTTGAGATACTCACATAATTCACTCATAAGTTTTTTTTTTGTTTTTTTTGTTTGAACGTTCTTTAAATGTAAGATTTAAATAATATATATTCGCAACCAATATACGCAATATTAAGAATCAATATATTATTTTTTTCCCTCTATGATTAAACCATATTTGCACTCTGGATAACTGTTTATGCAGTTTCTCCTGATAGTGGTGCCAGTGGGATTCAGCCGTTGCTCCAGCCCTACCTGAAGAGCCAATGCAGCAGCACTTTAGTCCTTTAGTATGTCCAGCTCTCACCTCCTCATCTGTACACTCTGTTCAGATAGATCAGCTTCCAAAGCTGAAACTGAGTTGTGTAGGAGAAAGCCTGAAGCTCCTTGTTAACTTCTTATAAATTCCCAGCTCTCTCTTTCTCTGCTAATGATGAAATTTCTCCACCCATCACCTTCTTTCTCCTCTTCACTATTCCTCAACTCCTACCCAAGAGGCTTTAGTGAAGCGCCTGGCTCTCTCTCACAAAGCAGTAGCCGCCCAGAGCTTCAGCCCCAGTGCTCCCACTTTTTACGGTTCAACAATCATGCTTCATGTCATTTAGTTTAAAGTGTGGTCTGCACACACAAAATTGCATTTGGAGAATTTAACTCTTTGCAACCAGATTTTATTTTGTAAAATATAATTGTTTACTATGAAACCAACTAGTTTTCTACTAGGTTTTGAACTAACATAAATGCATACATTTCTAATTGGAGTACCAAATAGTGTCACAAATTTTATACTATTCTCAATTAAATTATGGGAAACTAATAGTCTTTGGCAGATATTGATCATTTTATATTTTTAATTTATAGCTGAAGAGCTGGATTTTATGGTTGGATTTTAAAGTTAATGTAATCTGGCAACCCTGAGTTCTACATAAGAAAATTCACTACAGTTTTGTAGTCATGTCAGTTTTGTGTGTGCATTAAATTGAAGAGAAAAAAAAACAAAGATTTCTTTGGGATACAGTTAGACCAAGTTAATCTCCCATCATCGGAAGATCATCGCAAGTTCCCGACAAAGCATGGGAAGGATGCGTTAGGATGGGATACGCTCCCTCCCATTTAAGTTACAGTGGAACTGTTAGCTAATGTATGCAGCAGATCATTTTTTCCTCCAAGTGTGTTACACTTTCCTGTGATGCAACATGATAAGCAGTTGGAAAAGATGTGGGTGGCTAGCTTCATGTGACACTGAGGAAGCACATGTCATCCTTCACCCTCCTGGTCGGTTGGTAGCGGTCATATGAAAGCGGAGAGCTGGCTGGCGGATGGGAATTGGATGGGAGAAAAGACCCTCAGCTTGGTAGAGAGGCTTCACCTTGTCTAAGGCAGCATGATGTGTAAATCTGAAATATAAATTGCATTTGAAAAGTGAAAATAGTGCTCTCACATAATAACATAAACCCAAAAATGAACGATTTTTCACTTTTATTCACAGAGGAGACTCATTTTCTTGCATTGCCTCATTTTCGTTCATTCCCTGGTTACAGTAGAAGGAACAAGAAGATATGCTTTTTGTAATATTTTACTGGATATACTCAAGAAAGATGAAAAATATATGAGTAATAAATGCACTCCATTGTGTCAGTTTCAGGTTACCGGTTCCACTACTATCAGCTGATGGTCCAGCTCTTGAGCCTTGACTCGAGTGATTGAAACATTGCAGACACTGTTTGTATTTGTGGTTCAGGTGGTTGTTATAATGGTGTGTGTTTTTGGAGTCCAGCTGGGACTAATTTAAGTTCTCTGTGGGGTAGG
The DNA here is from genome assembly GCA_030068235.1 of Notoglanidium macrostoma. Taxonomy (NCBI): domain Eukaryota; kingdom Metazoa; phylum Chordata; class Actinopteri; order Siluriformes; family Auchenoglanididae; genus Notoglanidium; species Notoglanidium macrostoma. The sequence goes on from JAQQZR010000004.1 coordinate 6,362,687, forward strand.
AATGAGTCGACTCACACTGTTATCATGAATCTCTGTTAAATTTCATCTGTCCGCAGTGGACAAATTGTCTGTTTTAGCTTAGACCATAGTCTGTTTTGGGGCATTTTCACTTCCTTTATTACTAAGTTTCCAACATTGCTATCACTACAGGAACTAGCACTACAGCATGCCATAATTTGCATACTATACAAAACATACTTTTGCAAACTAGTTCTAGGATTTTAAGAGTATCTTTTTCAAATTTGGTGTCAAAATACTCCGTAAACTCTAAAGTTTAGTAATTATTGAAAACATGGTGTGCTTTCTAAATATGGCTGCTACATGCTAATTAATATTCCCAAACATATTCCGTACATAATGTAATGTAGATGCCAAAATTCCTTTTTAAAATAGCCAGCATCAGCCAATCAGCTTTCAGCAGGCATATCATAGGGTTAACATCAGAAAACAAAAAATGGTGTTCATCTATGTTCTCTTTAGTCTTCTATGTAACATGGCAAGAACTGGCCACTGCGGGTGCTGTTTGTGAAGAGTACTTGGGCCCTTCAATTCGCAGCTATCATTAATTGGCATTGTCTTCCTTTGGTCTTATGCGGGGTTATTTGAGAGCAAACATGGTGTATTTTTTAAATCAATTGAACCTGAAACATTTACTTTGCATCTCTTATGTGTGATATCACACTCTTAGCACCAGAGGAAAAATCCACTATCCACTATCTATCTACTATTATCTACTCCTGTCCTCTCAAGCACTGTGTCTCTCCAACTGAAGTCTTCTGTCTTTACGTACTGTAAAGCTAGTAGATTGATTGACTGCGTGTGAAAATAAATAAGGGAAGTGAAAATTAAGTGAGGCAAGTGATCGAACCTCTTTAAGGGACATTTTGGTGAATCTGTTAAATGTTAAAGACATAAGAACATTTGCTCACGGACATTGTGAATAAAAACTGATCATAACAGTGTGTTTCGGACACATTTATGTATTTTCAAAGTCGGACTACTTACTGATACTTTATCACACAATGGCGTTTGGAAAGCATCATTTCTTCCACTTCTAACGAGCTGTGTTGTAATTCTTAGCCATTAATTGTTCTTGAAAAATTGCATTTATGTCTTATTGGCTAAGTTGTCAAATGGTTAATTGGTCTTATTGGTCTTATCTATTGCTATTCTTATTGGGTAATGCAGTGAATACAAAATTGCAATAATTGTTCTCTGATGTTTTCTGTTGTCCTAGAATCTGTATTTTGTATCCATTTATTAGCCACGTATTGAAAATATCATAATACAAGCAGATTACTGTCAATAGAAACCATCTTCTGTATAATCAATAATCACAGTAATCATTGTCCTTTCATTCCAGTTCACCAGCTCTGTTCTGTGAATGACACGTTATGACATAACTCCAGCTGAACAGTTTTTGAATTTCCACTGCATTTTAATGAGTCATATATTTGTGCCATCTGCTTTTTGCTTTCAATCACCTACGTCCTTTCTTTCAAATGTGTGTGTGGATATGCGTGTGTGCAGGGAATGACCCCGCTCATGTACGCGTGTGTCCGTGGTGACGAGGCCATGGTACAGATGCTGCTGGACGCCGGGGCGGATATCAATAGCGAGGTCAGTATGCATCAGAGGATGTTATAAATCTAATCCAGTGTGGTGTTGTAGCTGTAACCTGGTCCGTATCATTAGTTTATGTCAGTCCATGTTCTTCTCTGGCTGTCAGCATGCCATGTAGAAAGTGTCAGTGAATAGTGCTTTATTTAACCTTTTAAACTCTGTGGAACCACCAAAGATCTGTACTTCTATTCCTCAATCTTGTGACTACACATTTCACTGTATAATAATATAATCAGAGAGTTTAAGGGGTTAACAGTGTGTCTGCTTAAACCTTAATTATAAAATCAATAAATGAAGGATTTACTTGTGTATACACTTAGATTATATGCAAATGGAAAAAAATTCATTTTGTTCGATCTTCATCCCAAAGTAGACACACTTAACTTACTGTGTCCCGTTTAAGTCAAAAGCATGAAGTAATATAATCCAATATAGATTGAACCCAGATAACCCACATTTTATGAAAGCTGACTTGGCAGTGAAAAAGGCTTCATGGATTTGACTGTGTTTTGATCTGTTTGTGGATTCTTATGGAGAGAGTGACTCCTGAATAAAATGCCAAGTGCCCGTTCAGCTAGGAGCGTTCTTGTTTCATAATGCACTAAAAATTTTACATTTAGAATATGGCATCTGTGAACTGAAGGTTAGATGTGTGGCGGCCTGGGAAAGCGCTTCACTTTGGGAAATCTTGACATTTTCTACTATTTATAGTTCTGAAAACTACAGACTATCCTCAAGTGAAATGAGTTTCTCTTTACCATGTAAAGTTCTAGCATTTAAATGTACTCTAAATGTACATAAAGATTCCATTCCACTCGCCATCACAGACATTTTCACAGCCGATAACTTGTAATAAACTGAACTGATTATGTCCATTTCACTATCAAACACCTCGATTGAAGTGTGACATTCACCGCGCGAGGAAATTACACGTAGCTAGGATGATTTCAGGCAAACTGACCGTTCCCAAAATTATTCTTGCAAGCAGATAGTCCAGGCAAGGTTAAAAGAGAAATACATTTCCTCTCTGTTTTGGTGAAATCTATTTACGGCCTCTTAAAGTTCTTAACGTTGTCAAAGTATGTATACGCGAAAAATATATATATAATAAGAAGAATTTTGCCCAAGACTGATTTCTGATGGGTTTTCCCCATATATACAGGGTATCCCAAAAGTCTGAATCCAGAGGCAGTTCTATATTTAAATATAGATATTAAAACAAATGCTCAAATTCACGGCAGCACCTGTGTATACGCTGAATTCAATCTTCTATTGGTAGTTTCAAAGCCTGAAATAAAAAGAAAGATAATAAAGTTCATATAAGGAAAAATGCCTATGGATCCAGACTTTGGGGACACGCTGTATAAAATTCCCAGGCTGTCAATATCAGTATTTATAACTCAAAGTCATGACTTCTTTATGTAACAATACATGATTAATAAATGGATTTTTGCCTGATAGAAAGCACAGCTTAAAGAGAAGGACGTTTAAGTCAATTCCACGGCTTTTGGCACTTTGCTTATGAGTCACTCCTCAGTGTGTCCTCCAGCATTTGTGCTCTCTGCCAATTATCTCTCCTCCAGTCTATCTGTCACCACCTTTGCAACTTGCAGAAAACCCAGCAGATTATGGCCAGGTCTCTGGCTAAAGCACTGGGATATGAATGAATTATTATATGGAGAGTGAGGAAAGGGAAGGCTTTTCAGCATGGGGTGGATTTATATTATAAAGAAAATCCTATAAGTCTATTCTTAACTGTCTGAGGTTAGCACAGGGGCAGGTGGAAAAAAAAAAGCTGGCTCCAACTTTCCACTCAAACACTCCTCTCAGTCATTCCTTTCTATTTTTTCCTTCTTTCCTTTTTTTTTTTTCAGCTACTTCCAACTTAACTCCAGTGTTTAATGGCTGAATGCTATTTCTCTCCCTGAACCTCCCCTATATGATTCCCAGGTTCCCAGCTCAATACACAGACACCCCTCAGTTTATCCAGACACCAGGCAGGGGACTCCACTCACTTTCGCCGTGTTGCACGGACACGTCCCTGTCGTGCAGGTAGTAAAGACGTGAATATCTCAATGCCTTCCTTCTCAGCACTCTCCTTCAATCGTTATTATTATGCACCAACATAACAATAAGGGCCAAAATACTGCTTGTGGACTGAATGTTCCTCTCCAAGCTGGATTTAATGAGTCAGTAAACAGTGCATAGCAGGACATGTTTTCTACTAAAAACACTTGAATTTCTTAAGAACACATACATTCGGGAGTGCTTGATCTCTTAAGAATGCAGGAGCTGTATTACCACTGAAGCAAAATCCACCTGCTTTGTTTACTTTGTATGAGTTTCACTGCCAGCCGAAAGCATTTGCTTAATGAAAGAGTTTTTTTCTTTTGCATGTTTGGTGGGTTTTTCTCTTGCCCTCCTTGGTTCCTTCTCATTTTAGCATTGAGATTGACAGAAAGTCAGACTAGCGGTGGATTGTGAACTGCATGGACTAGCTCACAACCTCACCATTCGGGCAATCAGTAAGATCTGCAATGCAGAATTAGTTTATTTTGTTCAAGTTTTTAAATGTCTTATATTGTACCTGTGTCATTACGCATAACCTACCCATGCAACTACAAGCTGACTGGGGCTGCAACTAACAATTATTTTGATCAATCAGTTAATCTCTTTATTTTTTTCAATTGATTGGTTAGTTGGATTATTTTTAAAAAATACACCAAATATGATTGAATTAATAAAGAACATTTATTTAAAAATATTTCTTTCCAGCTACTATTACAATACTACTACACAGCTTACGCTATTAATTACAGTACTATATAACTGACATTTATCTGTCACAGCATGACAACTTAAATTGCTTATATTAAAAAAAAAAAAATCACACACAGTTGCAGCCCTAAATCCAACTACTGGGTATGCACGTGCTTTCAGATGTAACAGGACGTCATCTCTCGGGTAGAAGAGGGTGAAAGTAATTACAGTTTTATGAATTGGTGGCTTTCCATTGACTTGTCTTTTTGATTTTATAAATTATTATGTAAATGTATATCCTTGTCAGTTTAGGTATTATGAAAACTTTTCAATTGTCATCAATTGACAAAAGGAGATTTTATAGGAATAAGCCTTTATAGATGTTATGTAGTTTATGTCACTTGTCAGAAAGTGCTTATTTGGAGTGTCACAGGACTGTCTTCATACAAAAGTTATGTTCACCCAGGTACACGTGTAATTACCCAAGAGAGAAAGTCTTGTTGCAACTGTCAGGATGCACTTGGGTATTTCCACTTTCTACTCTTAAGTTGATACAGTTGTGTTATGTGCTATAGCAATCCATTTTTTTATTTATACGCATCTGCAGTAGTTACGTTGTAGTTGCGTATAAAAATACAGGTGTTAGAGACAATCAATTGTGTATATATAGTATATAAAGAGTATATAAAGTGGGAGCATTTGCTTCATAATCATGAGCTTTGTCTGTTATGGCCTGATTACGCCAGCTGCTACTGGATGCCCGAGTCAACGTGGAGGGGGCGTTGCAGGATGGAGCTGAGAACTATGCTGAAACACCGCTCCAGCTGGCTTCTGCTGCAGGTAACACAGCAATTTTCAGCAACATGTTATTCAGAGAGGTTTCCTTCAATATAGGGTGCGTTCGATACAGGGAAAATGCTGTCTCAGGTAGGTGTCTAACAAGGTGTCTTCAAGGACAGTTCGAAACTGACCGAACGCTTGTTTCCTGTCTTCTAAGATGCCTTCAAACTGCCCCAGTTGAAAGCATCGTCTATTTTCCCATAAATTTATTTATGCATAAATCTGTGCAGCAGCTCCATTAAGCAAGGAAAAACATTTAAAAAGAAAACCTCACAGAAAACTTTGTATTTGTATACAGATGTAAGAGTTTTTGGCTTGTTTTGGGTAGATTTCTGAAAAGTTACAGAGAAATAAACATCTTTTAACCGCGTTTATCTTTTAACACGGCGTGCTGATGTCACGTTACTGTTAATTTCATCCTAAAAGGCCATTTCAAACCAACAGTCTTTAGAAGATGCCTTCAGCCAGAAGTCATGCCTTATGGGACACCTGTCTATTAAGGCAACAAGCTTCTGTTTCGAACACAGCCATGCGGATCTCACTGCTATGCTATACAGCATGTTAACATCTGAGATGCGTTTGTAGCTTGAGTATCTGGAAGGAGCCAAGCACTGCCGATGACACAGATGTGTTCTCATACTCATGAGATGCTCATACTCAAGTTCCTTTCAACACACTCTATAGTATAGTAAGTTATAGAAGAGAAATGATTTATAATCGTGTCATCTGGTGTCACGTAGAGGGTTTTCCTTGCCCACTGCTACCTCTGGCTTACTCATTAAGGATCAATTTTTATTTGATTTCCGGATTTCTCTAACGCTACTTTGTGACAATGTCCGTTGTTATAAAAGGGTTAGGGTTAGGGTTAGGGTTAGTGGCCATCTCGACCACTAAGCCATTTAAATTAGATTAATATATAACAAATAATTTTGCCTCTGTTTTTTAAGCATATTAAGCATAGCCCAGTTTATGTGTAAAGATTGTGCTTTTCAAACCATATGATTAGACTTAGCAGGCTCATGAAATAAGCCTAATTTCTCATCTTGTCTGCAAACACAAACAGGCTTGAATGTCTCAAAGTAAAATGCGGAAAGTCTTTGTAGCCCTTTGCAAATTAATTTCATTAACATTTAAAAAAATTTAAAAAATGTATTAATGGATCTGTTAACTTGCTTTGTCCAGTTTATTAATGATTATTAAAGTTGAACATTTGATAATGTTAGTGACTGCAGTAAATAATGTCACCGAATAGTGTTACCAGTGAAACATGTTGTGGAAATATCGTACTAGAAATCCGTATGGAAAAGATGGCCACAATTTTCTCTTCAACTAGAACACGAAATCCCAAGAGAGGCACGTCCATGAATATGAATGAGGGCAAAAGCTATTAATTATATTTGCCTAAACAGTTTCTTGCATAATTCTGAAAATCACTTAACTAGTCCACTTAGCCTGAAGGTTCCCATTCAGGATGCATTGTAAACTTACTTGATTAGGTGCTCAGGTAAATACCTCCATCATCCCTTATTTCCTTAGCTAAAGAGCATCAAGCTTAAGCAAAACATCTTATACAAAAAGATGTTCTGCACGCTGTAAGAGTGCTTTAAGTGTGATGTTAGGATTGTTTGAGGCTCACCACATCCAAAACTCATCAACCCTCATTCCTCATGCTCCATTTGACATACAGCTGGTCAATTACCCCCAGCACTGTTATCTGCAAGGTTTTTTCTTTAATCCGAAGACACTTCTCTCCACACTATCCTGTACAGATGTGCCAAGGACAAGACACTCATTTGCATTAGCAAAACAATCAGCAGGAGTGTGTAAGATCTTACGCAATAAGAGTCAGGAAGTGGCAAAATTGTCTACTTGTTAGTTTTTGTTTATTTTCTGATTTAATTGCAGCATTTTTACATACTGTACTGTACAAAATACAGATACAACCAAGTCTATAAAGATTTTCTTAAAAACAAATGCTTCCAATGTGTAATGTAGTGTATTGTAATTCAACACCAGATTTAATCTGTGTATAGAAAAATAAACTCATGTTGCAGCCTAATGGTCAATAGTTGTTCCAATGGCTTGTAGCCGAATGAACATCTGCTGCTGGAGAGTCACTGAACATCGGCCATATGTCAACTCTGGGCAAATTTTCATCCATCTCGGAAAAACTGTGTAGAAATGCACTACACAAATCAGATTTGCATTATAGAAGGGAAAGAAAACAACACAACGACTGTTCTTGTGAGGAATGTGAGTTTAGACCTGCTGACAGACCTTGCAAGTTTTTTGTATTGTAAAGGTGTTACAATATTACAGTGTATGGCATACACATATCCATCATCTGTTTGCTGTACCATGGAGTGAGAGTGAAGATTAAAACCAGTGTGTCAGTGTTTGGAATAATGTTCAATTATGGCAAACTGAATTATTGCAGATTCAAGATAGAGAGGATTGAACGGGAAGAAAGAAGCTTCTGCATTCAACAAATTCAATATGGAACAGTGGACTGAGCCCCATTTCAAAAGCACAACAGTGTTAATGCAATTCGATTCAGTTTTATTTGCACAGTGCTTTTAACATTGGACATTATCGCAGAAATCCAAATTTAGATTGCTAATGAGCTTATCTGGTAGACTATGGCCAAGTTTGTTACATTAACTGTAAGAAGTAAGCTACTGTCTGTACAACCAGAAGTAAGTTTATGTACTCTATGATCTTCCAAAAAAAAAAAACAACAACAGCAGTTTTGGTGCGCTTAAAAGGAAATAATCAGTGATGGGGTACTGTGATATAGTTTGATGCAAAGTGGAGTTCGTTGATATTACCACCTCAAAGTTGATTATGTTGCTTAATCAGCATGTAATAAAGTGTTTTATTCCTCTTATTCCACAACAAATTGCCTACAGTTATAATTTTTAATTGACTAACAAATGATGTCATGCTACGTAAGTGTTTGTTGATACATTTAATGTTTTGGAATGTCCACAGTACGACTTAGTTCCTGTTATCACTTATGTTCTAGCATTGTCTTATAAAGTTCTGAAGACTTTCCTGCGGTGGGACGTGCACTGACTGTTGCAAAGCGCTGACACTGGGGACTCCTTCTAGAAGTGTTAAACGAACTCTTAAGAAAGCTACATCATTCCAATGATTATATGTTTTCTTCGTTAAATAACAGCATGATTATAGATTATATACGTAGAACGTCCATTGCTGTCAGAGCTGTTGTTATACAAAACACCTTCTGACCAATCAGAATAGAGAATTCACCAGCACTTTGGTAAAACATAATAATATGCATTTACTAGTTCAATCAAAATTAAATAATGGTATTGATGATAAACCTGGATGGCACACAGCGAGTTAATATGGATAATTTATATCCAAACTTGACTATTCCTAATAAACAACTTTAGTGCACATTTCACCAGAACAACCAGGTAAGAAGAACTGGGGAGCTAAATTGATTATATTGATACTTACAATAACAATAATAACTTATAGTAGTTAGCTACAATATGAATTTCCTGACTTTTATCAGGCATTTCTCTGTCATGTCATGAGAATGGGGCAGCATGGTGGTGCAGTATTTAGCACTGTTGCCTCATAGCAAGAAAGTTCTCGGTTCAAACCTGCCAGTCGACTGGGACATGCCTGAGTGGCTTTCCTCCAGGTTCTCCAGTTTCCTCCTACAGCCCAAAAACATGCAGATTAGGTCAACTGGCTACTCTAAATTGTCCATAGGTGTGAATTGGAGTGTGAATGATTGTTCGTTTCTGTATTAGCCCTGCGATAGATTGGTGACCTCTCCAGGGTGTACCCTTCCCCTGGTCCAAAATTATTGGGATTGGCTCCAGCTTCCTTCTCTTCCTTCCTCTCTCTCTCTTTGCTATTTAAGATGATTTTAACATTAGCATATTTTAGGGAAACTGGACCCGTATTAGTTGAACATAATTCTCAGCAAAATCTACACACCTTATCATTCAGAGGAAAACTAATTACTTTTAGTGCTTCTAATGCAGATGCAGCACATTTCCATGTTACTCATTATTCTCATTTAATTGGCTCGTTTTTTTTGTTCAGGTGTATTTACCAGAAAATGCTTTGGGCAAAACAGCTTTTATCTCAAACATAATTCATCCAAGACAGTCAGGCAGATCATAAATAACTCGTTTCCAGTGTAATCATTTAGCACAGTGTCTTCCAATCCTGGGCTTCAATTAACCGTTTTCTGCATACTTTAGTGGATCCCCTACTCTTACTCTTAGAAGTCAACACATCGGCTCATTGACAAGCACCTGGTAAATGGTTGTATTGAAGCAAGAAGGTTTTCTGTGCAGCATTACTGCAGGCTGATTGTGAAACACAGGTGTAACCCATTTTATGTTAATTTGTTAATTAGAACACGAGTTAATCAGGTCTGTTGACAGCAGGGAAAATACTAGAGGGAATAAAAGGCAATGCAAGCAAATTTCAGAATGAGACATTAAAATAAGTGTTAAACAACCCTGATTTATTTAAAAGGAATTGTTATCATATGCATGCTTGATAGTAGAGTTGTAATAAAAAAAAGAATTCAATTTTATTTGTGTAATGCTTTTTACAATGGGCATGATCACAAAGCACATTTGGATGTAGAATTTGGAAAATTCTTATTGGTGCTTAATCAGTGGACTCTAAATCATCACTCTTCAGGTGTATACTATAAAGACAAACAGTACTACGTTTGTTGAAAGGATGTTCAGTACAAGTAATAATGTGGTAGCTGGATAAGCATAATAAAATGTATGTATTTCTTCTTTGCGATGCTTACAGGCAATTTTGAGTTGGTCAATCTGCTTTTGGAGAGGGGAGCAGACCCCTTAATTGGAACCACATATCGCAATGGCATTACTTCAGCTCCTTTAGGGGATATGAACTCCTACAGCCTCGCTGCAGCACATGGGCACAGGTAAAGCACACATATAGTACACATGAGTATTCAGCTAGTGCAACATAATGAATTAGCGGTGTACTCAATGCCACTATATGTATCTATATTGGTTTATTGCTCCAAATATTCATATCTGTTTCTGTTATCTGATTTAAATCGGAAGTGGGGCTTTACTGGTATGCTGCAATGTCATTCTTCGTACCTGTCTTTCCTACGTGCTAAAAGCAATCATATCTGATGTTGTATTCAGATTTAAACCAGAAGGAGATTTATACATGTGAGCCCTACCAATATACCCTGGAAACACTTGAACACACTGAAAAGAATTCATTCATTCACAAATTCCAACAACAAAAAGCAATTTGCAGAACATAACTTTATTCAACTCGGTTAACTACGCTTCAAAAACACTAAATCAGGCAACTGTTGTTTATAGTTGACGACAATGAACATTTCATAATACTTTATCAGATTTACTTCAGTTTTGGGATTTGTTATATTCCAGAAAGATCAGAAAAGTTCACTGCGCTTGCTGTCAAAATGTGTTATGAAGCTGGGATGCAGTGCTGCTGCAAGTCAAAATAGAATCCTTTCGCCTCCTGAGACCCAAACTGTGGAGACAAAAATGTTGTGTGCCTTGTAACTTCGACTCACTGTTTCTGCTTCTTAGCACCTGCTTACTATAGAACTTGATCAGTGTCTTCAAACAGGAAGAAGTTTGGCAAAAGACTAATACCCAATGGTCCTCATATGAGGATACAAGAATACACACAATGTAGTTGGCCCTCATATGAGGACAGTGAGTTGTCATGAGGCAGCGTTTCATTAGAATACTTTTTAATAGAAGATTTTTTTTCTTGTAATAACAATGGAAAATGCTCATTTGTGACCTACTCCAGCTAAATGAGTCACAGTAACCCTTGTTTTTGTTTATATCACACACATTTTTTCTTACAATCTTTATGAAGATCTTCTGTGAACATACTTATTAGTGCAGCTAATTAATGCAATACTTACACCTAACACTAACCCTAACGTCATATGGTTAATACAGTTTTCTTTGGAGGACCAGCCAAACATGCCCACAAGGGTCACTGTGACTCATTTCGCTGGATTGGGTCACATTTAAGAAAAGCAAAAAACAGACACAATGAGCATACGTTGTTGTATTTAAATGCAATGAACGCTTGTGCGGCCCTGGCTTTTTGCTCCTGTTGGGGGTCTACGCTGTGTCAAGCTGACTCAGTGTCAGGTAAGCAGGAAGGCAGCGGATGTAAAAGCAGGGTTTTATTTAGTAGGCAGGCAAACAAAGTCCAGAAACATAAGGCAAAGGCAAGGTCAAAAACCAGGCAAAGGTCAAAACACTTGGCAGACATGTATATCAAAGGCTATGGCTATGGCAATGTCAAAGTCCAAACCGAGATTAAAAAAAAAAACAAAAAACAGAAAATGAAGAGCATGAAACACAGGCTTGGCAATAACAGGGAATACATGTTAATGCTTCGCAAAGAACTGAGCAAATTAAAGTCCTTAAATAATGTGAGCAGTGATTAAGTAACTCAAAACAGGTGAAACCAGTCAATACTCAGGAAACTGTGAAGGGCATGATGAGTGCTGGGAATTGCAGTTCTCAGCAGCCATGTTTGAAGGCCGCTGAGACTGCTGGGAAACAGATTCCATGGAATGGTGAGACAAGGAAGTAGATGGCTGCATGTGTGGCCAGGGGACCAGAGACTGCCCAGGGAAGGAACTTGGCCCACTCTCCCTGTTGCACTTTGCAGTACGCGCCACGGAATTGCCCCACTCCCTGACTGACCCGCTCTAACTGGCCATTGGCTTGGGATGCTAGCTCAAGGTCAGATTTACAAAGATCCCCATCTTCTCCATAAAGCCTGCCCAGACTTGGGAGGTGAACTGCGGGTCCTGGTTACTCACAATGTCTTCGGGAGGCGAAAGTACCGGAGCATCAGCCTTTGTGTTCTTAGAGCCTGGCCTGTAGTGGAGCATGAACAGGGCTTAGCATGCCTGACGTGGATTCTGTCTTTTTGCCGTCTTCAAGTACTTCAGATTTTTATGGTCTGTGAAGGTGGTAAATGGATGAGCTGACCCTTTGAGCCAATGATGCCACTCCTCCAGTGCCAATTTAATGGCCAAGCACTCACAATTCCCAATATCATCCTCTCATCTGGGGTTAGCTTCCTTGAGTACAATGCCACTGGGTGGAGCTTGGGTCTTGGCTGACCAAAACACTGGGAAAGAATGGCACTCAAACCAGTCTTGGAGGCTTCCACCATGAACGGCTTTGAGGGGACTGGATGCTTTAGGATGGGGCTGTGGTGAAGGCTTGCTTTGGATGGGCGCATGCTTCTTCTGCTGTATGATTCCAGGCCAGTTTCTTTGGTGCCTTCTTTAATAAGGGACCCGCCATTGAGCTGAAGGCCCTGATTGAAGCACCGGTAAAAATTTGTGAAGCCCAGAAACCTCTGTAGTACTTTTACAGTTGTACTGCAGTTGTACCAGAACCGTTCACATCTTCTCCTCTCTCTTTGAGAGGCTCATGAGAGTTGCATGGGCTTGGTACAAGGTAAATGCTCAGGACGTTTGGGTCGCTGCAAGCGTTTCTTGCTCAGAAGATTGTTGAGGCAGATGGCCAGGTCAGGTCATGGCCAGAAAGCATTTGGCAATGAATGGCAGCCTGAGCCGGCATGATGGCTTTGGTAATGTGCGTGAGATGCTCCTCCAGCTCCCTGAGATGCTGGTGATGCTCCCTGGGAAGCGGTCCCTCGGTAGCCTGGGTAGCAGTGACCAGCTGGGCTCTCCTGCTTATCCGCGGGAAACAGCGAAGCATTCTGTCAGGTAAGCAGGCAGGCAGTGGATGTAAAAGCAGGGAAGTTTTATTTAGCAGGCAGGTACCCAAAATCCAAAGGCACAGTCAAGATCAAAAACCAGGTCAAAACACTTGACAGACAGGCCTATCATAGGCTATGGCAAAATCTGGCAAAGTCTGGGAAATGGAGTAGATTTACCTTTCCATGATTTTAACTTTTACTCTAATTTAAAAAAAAAAACCAAAACCATAATGATCTTGTTAAATTCAAGGTAATATTGGCTACTATAAAGATGAAATACAGAACACTCAAAATTAAATTTGTATTGTTTGTTATTTTATGTACGATTATACAAAAATTAATCACACCCTTCTATTCTTTTTCTTGTAACATTTCATGTGTTTGTGCAATCATATCCACAGTAGATGAACTAGATTAAATACTAGATTAAATAACTTGAGTACTGGAAAAACAAACACCAGTCCAATATACATGTCTGTCTACACAGCCCACGATGAAGAGAATCTTACAGTGTGTGTGTTACAAATGTACTTGCTGTAATTGGTAGATGTAGAAGACGTTTCAATGTGCACCTCTGGCAACACTTACTTTTTTGCCATCAGCTGCAACACACACACATACACACACACACACATACACACACATACACACACATTGACCTGGACCTTATAAGGATTGTAAATGTAGGATTTGGGGTATTATTTTTCTTGTACATGTTCCGTACAGAAAGTAAGCTAAGACCTTCAAGTTTCAGATGGGAAAAACAATTTATTCAATTTTTTTATTGAAAATGATACCCGGGTCAATTTGACGTGAGGGCTGCACAAGAGTTAAATGATTTTTCTTTTGAGAGCTCAACAGAAATATGCTGTGCTGGGCACATTATGTGGTGTGCCTGAGTTATATTGGGCAATGGCTCTATAATTAAAAGCATGTTTTTTTTGTCTGAACAAAACGTTAGTAGAAATATGTTTTGATTTTGTAGTTCAGTAAGTGTCCTGTTGAGAACAGGTACCAGTTTCCATGTATATTGTCCATGTGTTACAGCAAAACTGAAATGTGTGTGCACTACTGTTAACTTGCTTTCCAGGCAAAGAGTGAGGCAATAAGAAAAAAAAAAATTATGTTTTTTGAGTTGTAGTTGGGGAGGGAAATTTTGCAGTAAGCTAGAAACCTGACTTTTGCAACTCTTCATACAAGACAGTAAAAACTGTCCTTTCTCTCAGTCCTGATGCACACCCCTAATTTGAACTTTTTCTGGCGAGCTTTCTAAAAATTAAAAAGTGCTTGGTGTATTTGTATGTATTTACAACATATTATCCATTCAATTCAAATAATCTGCTTGTATTGAGTTAATCCAATTAATGAATTAGAATTTTTCACTAAGACCATGTTTCTGTCTCATCAGTGAAGTTTAGGTTATGTTGTTGATCATAATTATAAAAATCGCAGCAATTCAGCCATTCTGAACTTATTACATGATATTATTGCTATATACAGTATATAACAGCTGAGGGTTTTTTTTTACCATGGCTGAGGAAAGTACATCTTCAGAATCATCGTTCCCCAGCGCGTGGGAATTGTAAAGTGCGTGAATGTGGACACCCACTCTTTCACTCGCACCCAGGCTCAGCACTGCATAATGAAGGCTTATTGAAATTCACCGTAACAATTCTAACCGAGAATCAAATGCATTAGACATCCGGCTTTTTCACTGCAATCTTCAGGCAATCAGTCAGACCCATTTGGATTGGAACAATATTGCAGCGTGAGCCAAGCTTAAGAAACCTGCTTCATTGTGCTTCAAGCCCCTGAGACATTTGAGACAACGAGACTTATGTTGATTTGTTGCTTTGTGTGAATCAAACCAGGCGTTCTCAGAGTCAGAGCGTACTTTTACTGAGTTATAATCATGCCCCAGAGCAGGCAGCAGTAAAGTGTGCAAAAGATTATTTTCATTTCTTGATAAATGAGTCATAAATATTAATGGGCTCGACATCTTTTGAAAATGCACATTATATTTTACAGTTTTAAACTCCAGCTCATCTTTCTGTTGCTAAAAACACAGTGTCAGCTCTGTGTTCATCATTTCAAGCTGGATAGCTAAGCAAAACGCATGGGGATATGAAATATTATGAATGTGTACAAGTAATGGCGCATCACTGTCATGGTGCTCGCATTAACCAAATGTTCTTAGAAGTTAATGGTAGTACATTAATAATTTCCCCAATCCCAGTAATTGCATTTTGGCATAATGTGGCTTTCATTACTGTACATTTACTCCTGTATGAGTGATTAGGAACATCAGAAGAGGCTAAGTAAGTGTGTGTTTGTGCAGGAATGTCTTCCGGAAGCTTCTGTCACAGTCGGAGAAGGACAAAGGCGACATGATGTCTCTAGAGGAGATTCTGGCTGAAGGCTCGGAGGCTGGCGGGGAGAAACGCACAAGCCACTCGGAGGGCACGCTGCGCACAGGCAAGGCGAAACTGCGGGCCCTCCGAGAGGCCATGTACCACAGCGCCGAACACGGCCATGTGGACATTACCATAGACATCCGCAGCTTGGGTTAGTAATCACACTGCACGACTGCCATCACATCTGTAGCCTGTTAGTACTCATTTATTTTGGTTATCGCATGCCTCCACTGCCTCATTTCTCACCACAGACAGTCACTGCATGGGTTAGTACTGATACTCTGTAGTACCGTAGTAGGCAGAGATAAATAACTACTGCTAGGGGTGGCACTGATTTCTGAGCTGCATTGATGCCATGGAGTGACAGATGAGTGTTGGTCGTGTGCGTAGGTGTGCCATGGACTCTGCACACATGGCTGGAGTCTCTGAAAACGTGCTTTCTGCAGCAGCGACGACCGCTGATCCAGGGCCTGCTTAAAGACTTCAGCTGCATCCAGGAGGACGAGTATACCGAAGAACTCATCACACATGGCCTACCGCTCATGTTCCAGATCCTCCGAGCCAGCAAGGTTCACTCTTACTCCTTTCTGTACATCATTTTATATGATATATTTCACTGAAAGCCAGTGCAGCATGTGCATGGATGTGCAGTGAATTATTAGTTTTAAGAACACTCACAGTGAGACAGTTGAGACTGAAGCTTAAGCTCAAGATATGTCAGTAGATAATCAGGGAAAGTAATACATTCTTGTGACACTTGTTTTTCTGAGCAGCAAGTTCGGATTATTGTAAAGACCTGTAGGTGGTTTACACATGTCCAGCAGGGTGATCCCAGCATACAGCGGCTGAATCTATTCATACGATTCAAACTTGCTAAGGCAGTTACTAGACACTTTAGCCTCCTCAAATTCTTTTCCCTGAACAAGAATGTTGACAGAGTCTTTACAAGGAACATTTTTGTCAGTATCAGCCAAGGCATGTGTGCGTGCAATGTGTTTATAATGGATTCGCAATTGAATGGAGTCCAATGAGAGTAGGGGTGGTTGGGAGGGGGCATTAATCATTTTAATTAAATGAATTATTTAATCAATTGACAAAAGCTGTCTGAGGTGACTAGAAATCGCTGAATAAATATTTAGAACTGCTCAAATGTGAAATAAGGTGAACTTCCCGTTTAAGCAGAGCCCTTAGGGCATTCGTTTTTCAAAAGCCCTTCATTAAAGCAGAAAAAAATCAGCAGATACAGAATTGCAGTCTGACAAATAAGTGAAATAAATGTATGCTAGTAATTGCAGTATGGTATAGTATAAAGGCAAGACGCAGTATATCCATTACTGCCCAAAAGTTGATTATTTTCCAAAAACAGCACATCCTAAAGCGATTTGTCCTTGATTACAGCAGTTTCCCATCACTAATGTGTTTTTTGCTAACACTTTTTTACTGACAGTCATGTCTTTGCTACAGAACTGTCAAGGGCTTTAGTTGTATGTTGGTAAGTACATGTGTGTTCATGAGACTGCCATGTGAAATACTGTCAATCACATCATTAACCGATTTATTTATTGTCAAGTAAGTCCTATAAAAGACATTTATCATAAGGAAAGATACTGGGGGAGATATCAGGGTCAACTGAACTTACAACAGAACGCTCTTCCCCAAAATTATTTGTAGAGCTGTAACTTAAAACGAAAGATTGTCATCTGTCTTATTGACTAATATGTGAATGGACAGCGTTGAAATAAGCATTGAATAATAAAAAAATATTGGAAATATATTTAGGTTGATATTCATGAATAGCCAAAACCATAATAATTACTTTTTTTTTGCCTTTTATGATAATGTCTCACTTTAGAAATCTGGAATCCACCCACAGTAATGGGTTGCCAGATTGAAAAAATAGCACTTTGATGACACAGTAGTGTACAGCAGATTCTAATTATAATTAAAAAGCAGGCTAAATAAAGGAAGCTGAAGCTTTCTGCACAATATAGTCTCACCACTGTGATTTCCATTAAGCGCACAGTATTATTCAAATCTCATCTATATATAAACTATAAACTATCTATATACACTATGTATATAAACTATAAACTATCTATATACACTATGTATATAAACTATAAACTATCTATATACACTATGTATATAAACTATAAACTATCTATATAGACATCTCATTATACAAAGCTCAGTCTTACAGTTGTTTGCTTAGTTTTTTATTGTTTTCTCTCCTCACGTTGTCTGTTAAAGGTAAGAAAAAGCACAATGGCTTCTGTGGGGAGGATGCTTGCAGGATAAGTGTGGATGATGAGCCTTTCTGTGTGACGTTGGCCTGTTTTGCCCATGCCTGTGTGGGTTTCCTCCCACATTGATGGATTAGGTTAATGGACAGCCCATAGGTGTGAGTGGTGGGGTGCGATAACTCAGTATACTGAAGTTGTTGTAGCCATATGGTCATGACAATGGCTATGGCCATTTTATATGTAAAACTTCCCTGAAATGGCTATCCATTCTTTGTGCCAAAAGATCAATTTCAGGGTGAAATACAGAAAAAAGCACTGAAATAAATATTGCTTTTCTGATATAATCAGTACTGTGCAAGAAAAAAGCATTTATGTTAAGTCAGATTTTGGAACAACTGAAACTGATGTTTGTTTTTAGCAAGTTTTTCACCACTCACAAGTCAAGTCCATTCAGTCACTCAACGTGCACAAATTTAGTGTTAATTGTACACAACATATCAGAGTTACTGTAATTATGTGCTTGTAATTATGTACTGTAATTATGTGAATTCACACTTTTGTCAAAATCATAATTACAAGTTGGGACTATTACGAAAGCTCCCACGTGAAAGTCACATTACAAATAAACGTGAAAAAAGGTCCGTTTGCACAGGCAACGTAGGCAGGAGTATAATGAGAGGATATAACTCCATAAGTCTATGCATCAAAAGTTCACTAGTAATTTTTAGTTTGATTACTTAGAAAGGGTCGATAAAGTACTGAGAAATTACGCTGAAATGACAGAATAGATAATGTATCAAACGATTACTCAAGTAAACATGGAAGTACATTTATTGCATTTGGCGTATGCCCTTATCCAGAGCCACTTTCAGTCTCAATTTCAGTCATTTCACTGGTCGTACAGTATGCATGGCTAATCCTGTGTAGTTTGCTAATAAATTAATGAGAAGTAAAATATCCCATAAATAACCCGATATTTACCTAGAATTTGCCTAGCTCAATCATGTAAGCTACTGGAGTCAATGCTAGTTTAACCTGGCATTAGAAAAGATATCAGGCTAATCTACGTAGTTAAATATAACCAGTTAATTTAGCAAAATTACCTCAGCATGTTTTTTTTTTTTTTAAATTGGATGCCTTCTAGGGAGGTAAAGGAAATGCCTCATGCCTTTGTTTACTCCGGTATATTGAAACATCTTACTGAGATAAGGCCGAGACGCTCATCCTCAAACTCCACACTGCAGTCCGGTGGTTTATCCATATTCAAATAGATATAATGCTAAATATATTGTTTTGAATGAGAAGGTGTCTGCAGATGAGAAATAATCATGATCTTAATATATTTTTTCTACACTCATGAACCTGATTGGATACTTACATTAATTGAGCACGTATATAACTACTCCAGAATAATATTTCTCAGTTATTTTCCATGCGTGACAGGTAGTAAGAAGTATGGTTCAACGTTCTATCTGAAAGATGTTAAGGTTTTGTGTACGTTTCTATATAAAAACTACTCATTTCTGCATCTGAAAGAAATCTACCCATTATCTAGAAATTTTCATAATTCTGACATAACCAACACGAATGGACTGTAAATTCATAAAGACATTTTCATTTTACCCGTTTGGCTGACGCTTTTATCCACTGTGACTGTATAAATTTATACAGGATAAAACTAAGCAGCTGAGGGACTGCTCCCTAGCCCAAGGATGGCAACTTAGCAATGCTGGAATTTGTTACCATGCAGGACTTGATCACCTGACATCATTAGCCCGAAGTTTTAACCACCCAGCCTAAACTGCCACTCTCAACATGCATATGACATTTAACTGAATGCTGAATGTAGCCCAATATATTTTAAGTCCCTTGAAAATATCTGCTTCAGTTTATTCATAGAAGTTGTAAATGTTTGATTTTGTACCTTATTGGTGACTCTGCCTATGTGTGCATGCTTATAATATACAGAACGAAGTTATCAGCCAGCAGATAGCTGTAATCTTCACCCAATGCTACGGGCCATTTCCAATCCCCAAGCTGACAGAGATCAAAAAGAAACAAACCTCACGACTGGGTAAGTAACACACTGCTGACCTACTTAAAAACTCACTCGAATATAGTTTTGCTTCATCTGCCTTCAGTTGCAATTGCAAAATCTGCTCGTGCTTTCCATGCATGTGTGGGTTTCTTCTAGACGCAGGTGTTAGTGATTATTGATAGTAAGAAACAGTCAGCTCCAGAATTATTGAGTCCTTTATAAAAAAGTGGAATGAAAATCGCACAAATTAGCAGTCACAGATCCCAGCACTGTTTGCGTACATGTCATGCGCTTCTATTTAGATTTTGCTTCATGTCTTTGTTTTGGCTTTGGTTTTGGTTTTGGGCCTGTCTCCACTTCTATCATGTCATTGGTCTGTTACTCTTTGTGTTCACATGTTTTGTTTCTCGATTTTCTAATCTATTGTATCTTTGTTCCGTGCGAAATCCTGTCGAGCGTTATATTTTATTGCACCTTTTGATTTTGAACCTTGCCTGTTTATGTGACTTGCATTTTTGTATTTGCCTTTGATGTTACACTGAATATTGTGCACTTGTATTGTCCCTACCGCTTCCACATGTCACAGAAAAAGTCTCTCTATTTTGTTTTTCTCTATTTTGTCGCCTCTGAACATTAAACCTGGTTCCAGTCCTAAGTTCCAGTAGCACCTAGCGAAGTCCATGTTCTTAGGTTTGGAAGGGAACAGGCCTTTTTTGTGGAATGCCTTCCAAACCGTTGCTGGCATGGAGGTGGCACCTAATTGTAGATTTAGAGAATTGGTGACCCAAAGACAGCACCAGAAATCTCCAGCTGTGGAAAAATTGTTGCCTCTCTTAACATTCTCCTCACTGAATGAGGCAAAGTACACTTGCATCCTCTTCCAGGATTCCAAATTCATTAGAAAACATCTCAATTATTCCCCTAACAGTGGGAATTTGGGCATTTTTATAGCTATTCCTTGATATGAAGGTCACCACAATTCATTTCTTTGTTCTGTAATCTACCTCATGTTGATACTTTAGTGAAACAGGAAGAGGATGAGTTCCTGAACAGTTAGATAAACTTAAAAATAGGGCATCTTGCTTCAGTTAGATTTTGTTTATCAGAGGTTCCTATATTTGTGACTCATGGTGTTTTTCCTTACATGTTTTTTGATAGATTTTTTATTTATTTATTTTTTTTTAAATAAATTCTGGAGCCGACCTTTTAAGCAAACCATTCACGTTTTCTTGGAACACAGAAATGTACAATGTTGCAAAACACTGTAGTTTTACCATCAGAAAGTGAGGGGGAGGAATCCTAAAGGGTGAATTGAAATGATTTTTTTTCAGGTTTGGAGGAACACTACTGCCATCTAGGCAGCACATATGAGATTGCAGGACGTGTAGTGCAAACAGAACTTGTATGTTAACACCTACAGCGTAACGGCCTGCAATCGTCTCGATGTTCACTGACCTGGAAAATGCCTTTGTTTAAATGAGATTAAACCTCATATCCATGGTCCTTCCCTAGATCCACATTTCCTGAATAATAAAGAGATGTCAGATGTGACATTCCTGGTGGAGGGAAAACCATTTTATGCCCACAAGGTGCTGCTCTTCACAGCATCCACGAGGTCAGTGATTGAATAAAACTGCAGATTGTTGTATATTTGAGTAATAAAGACATCAATAAAAACAAAGAGTAGCTTACGATAGTATTAATCATTGCACCTACGAAGCTTGTTTTCATATAAACACTGTTTCTGCTTTTCCAACATTTAGGTTTAAGTCTCTGCTCTCCAATAGGCCTGCTGCAGAGAACACATGCATTGAAATCAGTCACGTCAAGTACAGCATTTTTCAGGTTTGAATGCTTTTGCGTTCACAATGCAGTAAAACATTGGACTTGTAGATTGTGCTGGAGTATCTGGTGCACTAAATATTCTGTATGTTGCAGTTGGTGATGCAGTACCTGTACTGTGGTGGCACTGAGTCACTGCACATCAGAAACACTGAAGTCATGGAGGTATTATAGAAGCGTTTCTCCTCCTCTCTTTCTCACTTTACATCTTATTCATCTCCTCATCCATCCTCTGTCTCCCATCTGTCTGCTTTATTCAGTAGAGCTTATGGGTGGTGCTGTATCAAGCTATGCTTTCCAGCAAATACTAGCCAAGCCACTGAATCAACTACATTTGTCATCAAAATGATTCATTTTAGGCATCCTGAAAGTACAACCATAACCATAACAGGGGGCAGGATGTACTTTACCTGATTGTCTCCATCAGTCAGATTCAGCGCACGTTTCAGAGCCATTGCTGTAATTGTTCTGTCACTGTTTCTTCTACAAACCTCATATTAATGGTTTTTATTGTCCTTTGCTATACCTGAGCCTATAACCTGATATATAAGTCTTCACTCTGTTGGGTTTTTTTTTTTTTTGCAGCTCCTGTCTGCAGCCAAGTTCTTCCAGCTTGAGGCCCTCCAGCGACACTGTGAGATCATCTGCTCCAAGAACATCACCATAGAAACGTGTGTGGACATTTACAAACATGCCAAGGTGAGAAAACATATCTCAAAATCTTTCACAATCTTTTGATCACTAGCTCACAACATCAACCACTGCTCAGTATACGCCAACTAGTGCATTCCTGAAATGTGTGCTGGCCTTGAAAAAGTCCGTTTCATTTCGCGTGATGAAACTTTTGGACATTTTCTACAATATATAATTCTGAAAAGAACATTGCAGACTTTGCTGAACATCTGTCTTTTTTTGTACATGCATACAGCAGGGTCCAAAAGTCTGAGAGCTCATTGACAAACTAAAACAGAAAGATTGAACATTTTGAGAACCAAAAATGGAAATGTGCAACATCTTGACATTTCAGTATTCAAGATGCCGTTCAGTATCTAGATCAGTATTTAAATGTAAGCACATTTCTGATATTGACCATGTTAACTGCTTTGTTCAAGAGTCTTTTCCGGTACGCGCAACCAAATTAGTTCGCCCACATAGTCCGTAAGTACGACACTAACGGCGTAAGCCGACACACTCACGTTTCAATTTTTAAAAGTTTTTAAGGGACCGAGCATCGTAAACTCGAAACGTTGCATGTCGAAACGTTGTAACCCGACGACCCTCTGTATATCTCAACCACGAGTAAAGTTCTTGCATTTTAATGTCTTCTTACCTACGAAACTAAGAAAAAAAATAAGATAAGAATTTGTATTTAATGACGTCTGACAGCTGGTATCAGATTACAAAGTGCACTGAGCAAAAACCTAACGTTCTGTGTGTGAGGAAATCACAGTTAGCAAGCAAGGTTTTAGACATCTTTTCATTCTGGCATGATGAATGCTTGCAGTAACTGTTCTCATGCAAAATGTGTTCTCAGTTCCTGGGGGCCACAGAGCTGTCAACCTTCATAGAAGGCTACTTTCTGAAGAACATGGTGCTCCTGATTGAGCTGGAGAACTTTAAGCAGCTCCTGTACGAGGTCCCTGTCGAGAGCCCTGGCCCGGGCCCAGGCCCAGGCCCTTCCTATGACATGCTCCATGATCTGGAACAAACCCTGGCCACTCGCATCCACTCCATCCATCTCTCCTCTTCCAAGGGCTCCGTCGTCTGATCTCTGTTGTCTGATCCAGTGCAAGACTTCACTCGTTTGGGCCTGCTGTGCGACTTTGGATTCATTGCAGGCTGCTTTTGGTGTCTTTGGCTGATTTCTAGGATGAACGTTTCTGAGCAGTTATGACATCCACTAATCTGTACAGAGAGGGTGCAGGTCTGTTTTTAACTTGAGGCAAATGTGCCATTTCACGCGATACATTATGTGTCATGCAAACACTTAACCAGCATACTGACATGTAATTGCTGGGCAAAAAGCGCCATTTCACCACTAAAGATGTCCTCATTCTGCTTACGCTCTTGTGGCCACTGCAGATAGTCAATAAGGGAAGAACCATGAACTTGGTTTAGTCACTGCATTTCCATTACATTATCTTTGCCTGATAACTTTCCCTTGTCCAGTATCAGATAAGAATGGTAGTTTTTCCTTTCATTCACATTCTAGATACAGAATGCGTCAATCAAAAGTGCTCTAAACGTGAAACCATTGAACCAGTCTGCTATATCTAATTATAATACACCTTTGATATCAATGTGCCATTCACAAATGATATAGAAGCTGTTTATTTATGCTATGACTTGTTTGAGTTTACATTATTTGTAGCAGTAAATAAAGATTAGTCTGGAACAGTGAATTAGTCCACAAGATAGTTTGCAAACAGTGGAAAAGTGGGGAAAAAAAAAAAAACCCCACGACAGATTACAGAATTCTTGTACAGCAAGTTTTTTTCATCAGGCATCTACTCTTATTTAACGATAGACATGGTCTGTAGTTAAGAAGCAGTCGGTCGTACTGCCCTTGCTAATTGTGCTCTCCTAGGTAACACATCATCCTCACTGTAGGAAGTCCTGTGCTCCGTGTCCCAGTTCCTTTCTGCCCAGTTTTAATGACCTATGAAACCACCACTGTGCTTAGTACACTGAAAACTGAGCAGCTCATCCTTGCCTTGAGGTTGTGTAAAAATCAATATTCTATTTCAATAAACTGCATGGGCCCTTTGCAGCCTTTACATTTTGTAATAAAAAAAAATGCATAAAGGGAATAAAAAACAGTGCTATTGAACTCCATCAGTATGTCATTAAAGGACGACTCTTCTTAAATTTCAAACTGTGGACACAAAGTGTGTGGGACTCACTGCTGTGCAAGAGACGACCGTTTTGTGCACTGCGATTCGACAAACATTTACAGGAAGATGCCAACACACTGGTCAGTACCACTATGACTCTATGAAGTGTACATACCGCTAATCCACGTCTGCACCTCTGCTTTGGTTATACGTGATGCCAAGCTCAAATGTTGCTGTTTTAATTGTGCAACTGTCATTTCCAAAATGCATGTCTTGTGTTTTTTGTTTTGGGTTTTTTTTTGTTTGTTTGTTTGCTTCATTTTGTTTTATTTTTATGTGTCCTTCGGTGTCAGTGTCAAACTGTCCTAGGACTGTAATACCAGCATGTATGTGCGTGTGTGTGCGTGTGTGTGTGTTTCCACACACTGAACCCAAAGTAACTAATGTATATGAAAAATAATAAGGCACTTCATCCAAAGAACATCTGAAGTTACTGCTAGCGTCAGACGAAATTCAAGACGACGGTCTGTTTGTTCATTTCAGTCTTTGTTAGAATTTGCACCCGTAATGGCAACCCAGTAATCCCACTATATCATGTATTATATACATTGAGCAATTAAAATATAGAGCGTTGGTATGCAACGTTAAAGAAAAGTAAATGGAGAGAGATTTAATGATGGATTGAATGTTTTATAACTGACACTTTATGTATCAGGAGCTGTACATGACATGCTTAATTGGATGAGAAGGATGGTCAATCTTCCTGTTTCTGATGTGTAATAAGAGATTTAAGAGAGTTAAGAGTTTATTCATATGTAGCTAACAAAGGGATGATATATCGTGATGCAAATAATTATAAACTGTGAAGATTATTTTATTTGAAATCATAGTAGCTTTATTTTCTTACAATATATGTCATATTGTTACACTCCTTTCAGCTGTTTTGTTGTAGCTAAGACAATCGTATATATTTTTTTCCCTCTCCGACATCCTCACTTTTCAGTCAAATGTCAAGTGTTTTTCTCATGTACGTCTGCCAAAATGTATTGCAACAGGTTCAACTAAAGCAAACCCACGGACATGCAGTGAATTTCAAATGGATACATCCAAGGAGTCCATGTTTTCACTTTTTATATCTCTTTTTGTTCATTGCTCCTGCCAGAACTTCATGCTCCATGGCTTTTTCTGTTCATTGCTCCTGCCAGAACTGAAGTTGTGAAAGCAATATCGCACATATAATTAACTCTTAAGAAAGATATGATGTTTGTCAGCGTTGCATATGATGGACCCTGGGAACGGTTGTCTTTCAAGGTCATTATTAATAAGTGGAATAGACCTGTAGTTCAATACTACACTAATTACATATTCACTGAGGACCAGTAAAAACTAGAGGCCATTGTGGTTGTTAGTGAATCCTTAAAACAAACTTCTTCAGACAAAATAACAACTTGCTCATTGTGTCTTGGCTTTGACTTTTTATCTGCTTTGGCTGCTATTAAGACATGCTTACGGACAGCACGGCTCTGCGCCGTGGTTTTCTTTGATGTCTCTATTACACAAAACTTGCATGCTTTGACTGAATCTGAGGGACATAGTTTGCTATCCTTATTTCATTTGATTGCAAAATTGTACATTGTACAAAGGATACGTATATAGAAATATATCTATTAAACTTAGTGTAAATATAAGGGATGTGGTTGACTTTATCATTGGAAAAAAAAAGAATGTCACTTCTGCTACAGTGCAATTGTTCAATGACATGCGTTTGTGTACAGCCAATAAAATGATCATAATTTAACCGCTCTCTACACTGTCTAGGTTCTTTCAGCTGAAATAGAAAATCCAAGGGCAGCTAATCCAACATGGTTTTCTTGTTCTTTGTATTGTGGTGAATCTTTTTAACCAACCGTTTGTAAGCGTCTATGTGCCCTGCTTACACTTGATTTAAAATATGTCTTCTGCGATCAGGTTACACGTGCACAACTGAGACACATTACCATTTACACCTGTGTCTGTTATGCATCTGCGAGTTGTCCATCTGACCACTTGTGTTCAGATTTCGTTACTGCCTACATCCCTTCCAGTAGATCAGAGGTCACGAGGATATGTAAAAAATGTTAAACCTGCAACACTCTTTCATTATTTTCGGCACACTGTCACCAAAACAACCACCACGCTCTGCATTAATGATGTATTTTCCTGTTATGTTCTTGTCAGGGACGCATCAGGATGCATTATGATTTACACTACAAAAGGTATGTGGTCAAATGCGTCCCAGACTTCATCGGCAAGTGATTTGAGCGAACGCAAGTGCGTCTTGGTGGTCGTTTACACTTGTGTTTAGCGCTGTCCACTTGTGATCAGATCTCCCAAGATGCATTTTAATACCAAGTGTAAAGAGGATCTAAGTCTAAAACAGTACCATAACAAACCAGCTCTGAGCACATATTAAAAATTTTGGAGTGTCTGTTAGGAGTCACATGGCAGCTATTTACACCCTCAACACAAAAACCTATGCTGCATGCATGGTTGCACATCACTGCATGACAGAAGTCAATAGCTATGTGATTTAACGGCTGAATGGGTGGGTTTAGGGTCAAGCTTAGGGTTCATGAAGTGACATGCAATCACGCATGCAACACAGTGTGTACATTTTTGTGGCGCCTTGAAGGAGGGCAGTCGGTGAGGGGGTCGGGTATAATTCTGCCATGCTATATCCAGCCGGGTGTAAATAGCCACATTGGCTATTCCATCCCAGGTACAAATATATTTGTTGGCTACTGACACCTGGGTGCAGATAGCATCTGCCAAAAAAAGTTTTAGACAAGTTCCATTTAGTACAATACAGCTACCGAATATTACTGATTAATTATAGAAAACATAGGTTACTGTAAATATAACCTAATGCATGCCTATGTTTCATTAGAGCACAGGTGCACAGTAGCCTAACCTGACCCATAATGTAACCACTACACTGCTAAAATGAAACTAAAAAAAAAATAGTATAAACTTCAACTCAATCTGGTCAATTGCACAAAACAGCACCAAGGGCTTGTATCATACCGCCACATACTGGATCATGTTCCCGTTTTGTAGGAACTCCAATTCCCAGAATCTCCATTCTGAAATCACTTCCACTCCCGCTTCCACCATCTCTGCCAACTAATCACTCCAGCTCACTTGATTTCTAATTCCTTCTAAGTGTTCCGTCACATCAGTGCAGGATTGTAATCACATTGCCTGGTGTTTTTGACCTTGGCCTTGATTGCCTTTCAGTCTCTTTGCATTGTGTCATTTTTCTTAATAATCCTCAGAGTTATTTTGGACCTACACATGTCTCCACTAGTTTGGTCCAAGCCTGGTATAAGACAGCCATTAGATCCAGACAGCACCTTGAAATTCACTATGGTAGCTCAAGGAAGATTGTTTGAACAACAATAATGGGTCTCCACACTTAGAGCTGCAGAAAAGAAACTGACACATCAGATCTTACCTCTTTTGCCCCCACAGTCATAAGACTCACTTGGCAACTTTTCATCTGAGCCAAGGCGGATAAGCATCTAATGTCTTCCCAGAGTCTAATTATCCTGTAATCTCACCATTCACCCCCTGTCACTAGTCCTCCCTTAAACGTATGACAGTGATCTGGCCTAATGTCTTGCTATTCTCATTTTTCCACCCTTTTGCTCAGGTTCTTCGCAGATTGCTTTTGTAATCTCCCTTTTATCTATAAATACACATGAGTGAACTGTTTCTGAATGGTTTCTGAATCATAACCAGGAAGGGAGAACCTTTGGTGAACTATTACTTTCAACTTCAAGGCTCATGTCCAGCAGCTGAATATGAGCTCAAATTTCATACCCTGGCTACAAATTGTGGATGACGTGAGGCAGCGCTTTCAGTAGTTCACAAAAACAGACTTTCTATAGCTCTAATAACTAGATTAGCTTGTTGTGATTCTTTGAATTCTTTGAATCTGGATAACCTTCCAGAGCAATGCTGGAGAAGCAGTTGGCATCACTCAGCATCTTTGGAGCAACCAACACTCATCTACTGATCACCTACATTGATCACCACATCAAGAAAGTAGAGATCCGCATCACATGAGTATCTCCTACACTACAGATTCAAGCTACTGATGAAAAGTCTTTAGGACCTTGTCATCACACATAGTACCCTATACCTCCATCTCCCTGTTTGAGTAATTCATTCGAAATAAATTTTTCTTTGGTTCTAAAACAAACCTGGTATCCCTCCAGCTTAGGCTGGACTTGGCTAAAAGAAAAAGCAGTTCTGTTTGTTGGTAAGAATTAGACATTGGGTCATGTTCTAACACTTAAGCCTCTTAAATTAAATTCAAGATCAAATCTGCTGAAAGGCCTTCCAGTCAAGCTTAATTAGAAAACCTTGTTCTGCCCCTAACGTGCGTTTGTGCATGACGCTCTGTAAAGCTCAAACTAACTTGACGTCAACTTCACATGTGCAGTCCCTATAACTTGGTCTGAAACAGAGACGGGATAAGTAGAAAACGTTCACAATTAATTCTAGCCATTATGAATATTTAGTAATACCATATGGTCAGGTCGATACCAAGTTTTCATTTCAGTCTTTCATTAATGATGTTTTAAAGCACTTTCTTGACCATTTCATCGTAGCCTATATTGATAATATTTGAATTTATTCCTCATTCTCAGTCATCAATCACATCTGATCATTGCTCAATAGACTCTTTGATAACAATC
>JAQQZR010000004.1:6391907-6404914 GCA_030068235.1 Notoglanidium macrostoma
TAATATTTGAATTTATTCCTCATTCTCAGTCATCAATCACATCTGATCATTGCTCAATAGACTCTTTGATAACAATCTATTTGTAAAACCTGAAAAAAAATAAAAGCATATTTGTCTTTGGTTGTGTAATTTTAGTGGAAGTCACCATGGGTGATGACAAAGTAGAAACTGTAAAGAATTGCATAATACACACTAGTATTAAGCAACTTCAATGTTTTCTAAAGATAATAACATGTTCACTTCTATGTTCTCGCCCTTCAACATACAGTTTAGGTTTTTTTTGTTGTTGCTGTGCTTTTGCTTCCTCTGCATTAGTCATCACATTGTAATGACAGCATTCATTTATCTCTGCAAGCCAATTGCATTTATGGTGAATTTGGAAAAGAAGAAGAATAGTATCTAATGTATTCATAAAAGTTTGCCTTGTTTATATGGCTGAGTTAGCATTTAGTCCATTGCCTTGACAAGTTACAAAAAAAGAGCACGAGTGCGCACGCACACACACACACACACACACACACACACACACACACACAATAGCACTTGGAGTTGTCAGAAATTATTGTCCCCTGCTTTGTAAATGTATAAAGAAGGAGTGAAAATGAATTGCAACAGTGTGAACAGTGTGGAGAAAATACAGAAAATACACTGGAGAAAATACTGCTGAAAAACAGTCAATTTCTTAGACTCCTGGACTGCGGAATTACTGTGCCGTAAAGCTGCAAATAATGACAGCAGCAGGAACAATTAGGTTACTTCAGGGAAATACACAAATTCTAAGAGAAGCATGCCAAGGTTGTGAAACTGCTTTGGGGAGGTTTGTGCCACAAAATAAAGAGTGTTTGGACAGCATTGGATTATACTTAAAAAAAATAAAATAAATAAATAAATAAATAAAAATTAAAAAAAAAAAAAAAGGATTATATTTAAAAATAAAACTGTGCTTGTGGCCATTTAAGTGTAAAAAGCTCATGGGTGGTCATAGGTGGGGCATCCGAGGCCAAGACTACATACTACAAGACAAGTTTAAAATATCCTGAATGACTAAAAAGCTTGATGAGATTTTCAAATGTAGCTTTCGTTTAACAGGTAGCCCCCTGACATGTAACTGAAATTTTAGGATGCTTTTGAGTAAACTATAAAAATGACAAATATCTGAGTGAGTTGTTCACGGTTGAGAGTTTCCTCCGCTCCACAAAACTCTGCATGCAATACACGGTCTCCGGAGCAGGCATTGGTGAGCAGGTGGCAGTACATGGTCCAGAGTGCCGGGGTGAACCGGTGCAAGAGGACATCTGCCTGCCTGAGGTCACAGCTGGAGCACACAATGTGATTGGGACAGCACAACTGCATGGGCAGCTGTTCGTCTAGGTGGAGAGGCCTAAGATGAATGAAGGAAGTTTCAGGCTGGGTCAGTGCATGTTGGATCGAAGGTTTGTGACTTCTGAGACGGTCTAAGGTCCTTATCAGCTCCAGCAGAGCCCACCGGACCCCAGCCAACTCTCTCTGCTGTTGCCGGCCGAGAATCCGCAGCCTCCGGCGCAACTCAACACTCTCGTGTCGTAGGCCTCCCGGAGTTCTGTGCTGCAGAGAAAATCAACTTACTGTGCTGATTAAGGCACACTGGCAGAACACTGACCTAATTTATTGTACACACTTAGAGAAAAGTTAAATCTAAAACACTAATAATTCTTCAGTTTCTCCTACGGGGATTTCTTTTCCAGTAGGACCGCTTTCTTACCTGTAAAAAAATTATTTCTTACCTTTAAAAAAAATCATAATGCAATCAGTTAAGGTATTTAATGACTCTTTATTTTATCGTGAGACCAACGAAGCATCTCCTTGAAGAACCTGAAAATGGCATCACCGTAAAGGACCTTTATTTTTAAGAGTGTACATTGTACATCTCATTGCTGTCTTTGGTCTTAGTGCTATATTATTTTCTCTTAGCAATCACCAGTGCACAAAAAAAAAAACCTACCAGTACTGATTCAAAACAGCGTTCCAAATGAACAATTAAAAAAGCTATAATATTTTTTGGCTAAGACAAATCTGTGCTATTGATCAGTTTTAAAATACTGAACTGTAACTGTACCTTTCTCATTAAGTCTCCTGTTCCTTGTAGCCAGAAGTGTAAAGCCAGACATTCTTGGTCTCGTTGATCCACTGACTGCAATGTCAATCACCTAAATACTAATGGTAATGCAATAGCATCCAGTACCAGACTAGTGTTAGATCGCTTGCAAATAACACCAAGAAGCATCATGAAATAATGGCTGTGCATATGGGTCAATTCATTTATTCTATTTTAAACTGTTCAAAGCAGGCTCCAAAATCTGCATGACATTTAGCAAAATGACATCTAGAGACAATTGATTTAAAATTGTTTTAAGGCTTCAGTTATTGCTCAAGGAGTAATCTCGAAGTTTGAGGTTCATGGTGAGCAAATGCTACCTTAAAAAATTTCTGAAAATGCTTTTCTTTTTGACTTGCATTCAGATAAATCCTATTATGCCATTTGTCAACTACTTAAAAATATATTCATGCCAGGAGTCTTGTGCATTCACTAACTTGTAGTTTTTCAAAGTCCTGTGGAGACTGAGCATGTCCTCTTCTTTACTGCACAAAAGAACTTTACAGTGTTTCATGAGCGTTCACAGAGAGATAGGAGTCACCACTGCTCCATGAATCTCTACTGGACAAGAAACTGTAACCTCTGACAACCGGTGACTAGGGGAAACGATGGGATGTGGGAAATACTGATAATGGGCTGGAATTAATCTAAAAAAAAAAAAAGGTGGGGAGAGAGAGCAAGGGAGGAAAATCATTTAATTTGATTATGATCATAATAACCAGTTCAAGAAAGTAGAAATAATGAATAAGTAATATTAATTTTACTTAAAATATTTAATTAACATTTTTTATATTAAATGTTTTGTTAATTTAATGAAGCAGAAGCCCTCTGAGGGCTTTTCAAGAACTTTCTCTTCTTTGCTTTAAGAAAAGGTTTGAAGTACAGCCAATTTAGAAACCTAGAAAAAAAGTAAAAAAAAAAAAAAAACCATAAGGTCCATTTTTTAAAAGTGTATTTAGCAGTGAAGGAAGGCCACAGCCGAAGTGACCCTTTCTTGCAGTACACTAGTGCTTCATTCTGCAGAATGGAAATGGACTTATCAGAAATTTTCAATTAGTATAAACAAATGAATTACACTCTGTGCCAAGAAAGGTTATGCACCCAGATGGAGTGGTGAAAATGAAATGAACCTGTATGTGGTGAAAGGTCATGTGACTGTATTGCAATGATTACAATATCAGATTAAACGGACAGCAGAGTTGGTGGTACAGGCACACTGCTTCTCCCACGTCAGTAGGGTGTGGCACCCCCGGGCCTAGATACAT
This sequence comes from Notoglanidium macrostoma, assembly GCA_030068235.1. Lineage (NCBI taxonomy): Eukaryota > Metazoa > Chordata > Actinopteri > Siluriformes > Auchenoglanididae > Notoglanidium > Notoglanidium macrostoma. The sequence continues at coordinate 6,395,307 of JAQQZR010000004.1, forward strand.
GCAGTAATATGGTGCGGAAGGGAGTTGTACAGCCAGTGTATTCTCTCCTCCAGCAAGTCAGCCCACAGCTGTTGTAACTAGCCCTCGAGATCACGCAGATTGGCACTTGGTCCGAGTTGATGTCCGAGCAGATCCCACACATGTTCGATTGGGGAAAGATCGGGGAACCTGGCTGCCCACGGGAGGATTGGAACATGATGCAGGCAGTCCACAGACACACACGCTGTGTGTGCACAGGAATTGTCTTGTTGAAAGACTGTACCAGGCTGCTGTCTCAGGAGGGGTAAGACATGCAGACACAAAATATCACTGATGTAGCGTTGTGCCGTCAATGCTCACAGCTCCACAATAACATTGGTACAGAAACCTAACAGGCAGCACAGCTAAAGCTTTTTTTTTTAATACTGTATAAAACTGATACAGTAAAATCATAACACATAAACCTAGTAGACTAGGTGAAACGAGAGAAATACTCCCAAAAAAAAAAAAAAAAAAAGCCTGGAAATTCTTAATTCCCCGAGTGTCTATTTTCATATGAACCATTAACATGGGCACTCTCAAAATAGGCAGCAATTCCATTTTTTTGGCCTCTGGTAAAAAGAGTCATGTGAATGGCACTGAACATAATACTTCCAAATATGGACTGACTAATTTTGTACAGACTGCAAGTGTGTGGATCAGAATTGCAGTAGAAAAACACATGGTATGTTGTGCCCTTTGACACAGGAATAAGAAGCAGTTATAAGATACAAGTTAGAAGAGGGTGACTTAAAATAGTGCCTAGCTTTCCCCAGCCAGGAAAACCGTGTGGTTGAGAATTGTTTCCTCTTGAAAATTTGAGCCTCCAATTCCTGCACTGGTACATCAATACTTGAACAGCATCTCACACCATGTCACTGCCATGATGCTGGAGTTCTGATGATGATAATATATAAAACTATATCTATATATAACCTTTAGAATAGGGGAAACTACATGACACCCAATAAAACAGACTACCGACTACCTGGCACCCAATAATAGCCACAGCCTGAATTATCTGCTCAGTACCTTTTAAAACTTTCAGAGGTGGGTTATCAGCTTGCACCTATCAGTAAATCACAAATTCCACAGACAGAAACATCACAGAACAATCTTTAGCTTACCGGAGACTTTTCTCGAAACAGCGTTCCATCCAAGTGAAACTCAGCAGAAACACCTCCTCATTGCCGTACAGACGTGGAGTCCCAGTGCAAAATCAGAACACATCAAACAGTTGAAAGTGGTGTTCTATCTGGCACTTATTCACTCTTCTCTCTTTGGAGACACCACCACATGCTGGTCTACTCAGACAGCGTTACAGGCAGATACCAGGTAGGACAAGGCTTGCCCAAAAGCTCCTCTTCTTATCAAAACTCTTACCATGACCGCACAAAGGTGTCAAGACCTTGGGCACAACCAGGAACGTGATCTGCTTTCCTGAGGTGGTGAGGAGGTGTCCCAGTTCTGGGAAAGGTTTGGCAAAGAACATGCTGATCACCAACATAAACCTGCCATCAGTTGTGGCTCCCAATACCTCTATTGGAAGTGAACTGTGGCTATTCCATCCTCCTGTATAAACAGAGACTGGACCACTATGTCACAGTCATCCTCCTCATGCACTGAACACATGGCCCTACCATGACGTACCACTTTACAAGTAGTGTCTCCGCCTCACGGCTCCAGGAACTCTACAATCCTGCTACCTGGATGTCACCATGCATACACCAACCTCCCAATAGTGTGCTCAGAGATCATCTCCAAAGACCTTTCCAGTCCGTCCCAAGGTATGATTCCTCATTACAATATGGCATAAATTACCCAGATGGTTCTTGCTGTCCTAGCAATAAGGAAATGTGACATAGACCAGAGGTTAAGCAATAATTCTAGACAAACAATTAGCATTTTCAACGTTATTTCTATTCATTTAAACTTTCCTCAAATGTAAGATTCCTTAGAGGTTAATAATTATATCAACCGAAGGTAATTGTCTATTCCGGGGGAAAAAATAACAAATCCCAGGTTTTCATGCACTTCTTTAATATATCAGTTTTTGATATTCACAACAAATACATTAAGCTCTTTCTCCTTTTATAATATACAGTCTTAAATATTTTTACACGGATTTTTTTTCAGAATTTCATCTATCAAAATCTCTTTTCTTAACCTTTATTTCTTCATTGGAAACATTGTATAACTTGTTTCATTGTTTGTTTTAACTCCATGCCTCCTAGCAAACAGACAGTATTTTCTTTGTACAGTTATTTACAAGTGAAAAGAGTCTCCCAAAGCTTCTATGTTGGGTCTCGGTTGAATTCATTTATCCTAGGACTTCAAGGTGCAGGCAAGGCAAAGGAATGAAAAGAGATACGAGAGAGTCAAACTAAAACAAACAAGGATGGAGAAGGAGGGTGTGAGTTTTAGCAGGCTCTAAACATGGGGGGGGGGGGGGGATAATAATAATAATAATAAAAGATCCCCATCTGGGCCACGATCAGAGCGCGATCATTTGAAAGGAAAAACCTGTTCAGTAACATTCTCATACAAAATATGGAACTCTTGAAAATAAATACAGCACTCTTAAAAACTTGCCACTTCGTGAACGCCGACTAAAATGAGGATTGACATAGTCCATGGCATGTGAGCCAAGAATGAGTCACTTTGAACATCTCAACGTATCAGGGCACCAAGCAGGTCATATCCAACAGAATCTCATGGCCTCATGGATGCTTTCTGCTTAAAGACTTTATAGAGCACAATTAAAAAAAAAAAAAATACAATCAAATCCTTCAAAATAGAAATATGCAACTCCTATCCTAACTCCTAACAGAGTGTAAGAACCAGGGTAACTGTAGCCTTCAGTCAATCTGTGTGATCACCGATACCCATTTTCCAACAGGGAACAGGTCCGGTCTGAACCAACTCTGAACTGTTCAGAGCATTTCGACCAAAAAATAAATAGTTTGGAACCTGAAAAATTGAAAGATAGCCGGGTTTTCCAGTGCGAACCGTGATGGCAGTGGGCATGTCATTAGTTTGGAGAGGAATTAGAGCAGAGCAGTGGAGAATACTATGGAAATAATAAATCAGACAAATATCTGCAATAACAGAACAAATGCTTGCAGGTAATTAATGTGATCCACCATCTTGGTACTACCATTTAACTCACATTGTGCATTGTGCCTGTGGTGGACTGGCGACCTGCCCAGGGTGTACCCCGCCTCTCAGCCGAAGATGCTGGGATTGGCTCCAGCTTCCCCGTGACCCAGATGGATCAAGTGGTATAGATAATGGATGGATGTGCATTGTGCAATACCCTCTATTGAGGATGCATCCTTAATTACAATGGTTCTGCTCAAAACTGGTGAAAATACGGGCTGGTCCGCTAGCTGGCACCAAGGTTCAGAGAAGCCATTCCCTGTTGGTGGAAAAGGGGTATGAGTGGATCGGTAGCTTTAATTGAAACATTGAGAAATGTGTAGTCTCGTGCAACGCAAGGGCAGATGGATCTATACCATTCTGACATACAATTCTCATGTCAGAAATAGACAACCAAAGGCTTCTCACCGTCACAAATGTTATTCTTTATATCTAGCTTCATACGCTTGACCATATCTCAATGTGTAGTGAATTTTAAATCCCGTTGCGATTGAGACCTTCTTTTTTTTTTCTTTTTTAAGTCATGCTTTAAACTCTCTGACAAAATGTTCTGTCCATAGAAAGGCAAATTGCTTGTTTGCATCAATCTGCTTTAGAAAAGTGCAAAGGACACAGCTTATCATCCATTTACGCAATCACGGGAAACAAACACTTAAAAATAACCCTCTCCGAAAGGTGAAGAGGGAAAAAAAAAAAAAACAACAACAACAACAACAAAAAAACAACCGTACACAATAAAATTAAAGCTACATAAATAAATCTACTTTTGCAGGCCTGCCTGTCCAAGGAAACAAATGAAACAACATAAAAATAACCGTTTTAATAAACACACGGGAATGAAGACGCATCAAACTTCAAACGTTGATTTTCCAAGGATGGCCTGCCTCCATCGAAGTCTGAAGTCAAAGCCGGGAAGAAAAGACGAAGCGTAGATTTTGACTGGGGACGTCTGCGAGTGCAATATTTCACACGGCCACCTCACAGTGAGTGTAGCAGCAGCAACGACATACGCTTCAGACACGACGCGAAAGACCTACAGTGTGCAACTAAACATGCTGATGGAGAATCAGCAACTGCTATTCATAAACTGATCCTGGATCAACAGTCTTTTCATACACAGCCCATGATTGACCAAAAAGTGAAGCAGCTCATTTACTTAATGAACATGTGACACCTGAAGGTTTGGTAAAACCTGTAACACAATGGTCCAGGCTGTGTTCTTGTGTGATACTGAGGATGAGTTCCTTTCCTTGAGCTCACACAAACCATGTATGAATGGAGGGGGGGATCATAACAAAGAAAAAGAAAAAGAAAACCGCTTCCAGCAGACAACAAGCACGTTGCTTCTCACAGTATCCTTGCCCTATTAAACACAATATTTTTTTGGGCTATATTGAAGAACTCTGAAAAGAGTCAGAAGTGTTGTCAGTCCTTATGATAATTTAACTTGAAGGAATGTACTGGATGTTTCTAAAATCTAAACTAAACACTCAAGTTTTCTAGCCTTAACGTGGACATTTTGTCTCGCCACCCAACGAGCAATGAGCAGGGCGGGGCGGGGCGGGGAACTCTAATACACAATCACGCCACTGGTTAGAGTGTTGGTCCTGCACTCTGATTGGCCAGCGCTAACTCGTAACAATGCGAAGTCCCTCCTCTCATGGCAAGACTTTAATTTCCTTCATACGTCCTCTTCTTTCATCCAGTGGCAATCCTCATCATTTTTCTCTAAATCAATGTCATTTGTATTTTCTGCACTTCCCCCGGTTTTGCGTTCTAGTGCTATGTTTTTTTTTTTTTTGTTTGTTTTGTTTTTTTTTTAATTCAGCCATGATGCCCAGTTGAGGCTTTTTTTTTTTTTTAATTCATTTTTTTTTTTTTAATCGTGATTCCGTCAATACCGTTGCTTTTTGGGTAAAGAGGAAGGAAAAACAACATATTCTTTGAAACTGTTTTTTTGCTGGGGGTTTAAGGATGAACCCACTGTAGGAATACAAGACGTCTGAAAAGGTGACCAGGGATGAGCGTTTGAGTCGGCAGCACTACTTAAAAGCTGAAAACTCCCCTGGAAGAATAAAAGCGGGAAAAATGGTTTAGAAGAAAGAGAATGGAAACATTAAGATATTACTGAATAAACGGTACAGTCTGGCTGTGTGGTTACCGTAGCCTCCAGCCTGAATGGGTGTTTTGGGCGAGGCGCAGGCGTAAAGACTGAAGTCTTCTGTCTGGAAGCCAGCGCGGTTGAGGGACGGTTCTGAGGCGCTGCGGTGGATTTTGGGTAGCGAGCGTGCCAACAGCTCGATAGAAGCTAGGATCTGGAAAGAAATAAGATGGACGGAAATTAACTTTTTAATATAGTCCTCTTCTTGAGCAGTACGCTTTAAGTAAGGAATAAAATACTTTCGGTTGTTTGTTATAGGAAGTTCAGCAACATCGGGAGGGGGGCCCTTAAACAGCATGTCCTGTAGTGTTGTACTCCTCACCTACCTCCACAATTTGCATTTTTTGATTAATTAAAGAATACCACACATGATGATACTTTTTAAACCTTACTTTACTTTGTAAATGCCCAAAAAACGTTAGTTTTATAGCAGCTATAAACAGTTTTTCTCGTCACCAGCCTCCTTTTTTCCTCTTGAAGTAAATAACACAAAACGGCTCGTCAATGGATTGCATGTTCGCTCTGCCATGCAAACTGTTACAAAGCACCGACACTGGAGACTCCTTCCATAATTGTTAAATGAACATCTTTTTCCAGAAAACTTATCCATATTAATAATCATACATTTTTCATAGTCTTAGAGTTTCAGGAGCGTTCGCTATACAGGTCCCTCGTTGACACCTTCTGACCAATCAGATTTGAGAATTCAACAGTACCATGTTGTAAGTCCATGTTGTTCTTTCAACTCATTCAAGAAATAATCAGACAAATAATATAAATCTATTACACACTTTAAAATACCCATAACCAAAAAAAAAAAAAAAAAATCTAACCTGATATTAGACTTTAAGTCAGATTTGTTAATACAATAATAAAATTAATTTTGTCTACAACATGTTCATGAACTTCACTAGCAAACTGACATACTTGAAGTTGGAAACGGTGAAGTGATTTTCAAAGGCCAAATTTTGTCGTTTCCTGGGCAAAAAACATTAAACAATTATTTATTCACCACAGACTGTTTAAATGGTTTAACGTTTAATGTTTGGGAAACTATTAAGCCCTTTAAACAGGTGAAATCACTGTTGCTTAAATATATTAGCAGAACATGTAGAAGCAATATTTTGCCAATGCAAAGTGGTGGCACGATCTGATGAACTCTGCTGCCATCTTGTGGTAATCACAGAAAATGCAACTGATAAGCAGGTGTCATGAGCTGCCGGTCATTCTCTCCAGTTTATCTTGTTCATCTAACAGACTGGATTATTAACTGAAGTCTTGGCTCACAGGAACAGGAGCTGAGGAAAAATAAACCTGTGCAGTGCTGGGGTTCTCCTGAACTCGTACAGACAAACAGCCACCAGCTTTATTCACAAGCTCATTCACCGTCTCATATAATTTGTAACTATAATAACTACAAAGCTCTGCGAGGTTACCTGAGGGAACAGAGGTCGTTCCTCTCTTTTCTTTTTCAAGCAGTCAGCCATGAGTCTCTTCATGGCTTTGGGGCAGTTGCTGCGCACTTTGCTCAGGTCAGGGGAGAGGTAACCTCGGCCCACCATGAAGATGATCTACAGCAGGAGGAGGACATTAAAAAGCAACACTCAGCAGTGGCTTCAGGGATACATACTGCATGTATAGTGTCTATTGCACATGCTGGTGCAAGACAGGGAAAAAAAAAAACCCACTAGATTTGCTATAGACTCACTTACCTGGTCTCTGTTGTTGATGTTGGAGTAAGGCAACGCCCCCGACATGAGCTCATACAGGACGATACCAAAAGCGTACACATCCGACTGAAAGCTGTATGGGTTCTTATCCTGCAGTCGGATCACCTCAGGAGCCTGACGGAGAATATTTTCATCAGCACACCCGCTAGCTAAAGCGCTAGAGGTGAAAAAATTCTCCAACTCGAAATAAGGTTTAATATTAACAATACATACACATTCAAAAGTGGTGTGCATCAGAAAAACGTTGTGCGGACACCATTACTGGATCATCAATCCTCTTTTTATTGCTAGTATTCTTTCAGTTATAAATGTTATTACATTCATTTCTGTCAGCCAATAAAGGTGTGGCCTTTGTGCCGGTCATAATTTATAAAGGAGGTGTGGCTGCCTGTGCATGTCACGCTCAACAAAGGAGGAATTTCTTCGGAGCCGGTCAGTCTTAACAAAGGAGCCTGTCGTTCTGAATAAACGAGGAGAGGCATCTGAGCCTGTCAGTCTTAATTAAAGTGGCATGGCATCTGAGCCTGCCAGTGGTAATGAAGCGGGAATGAGAGCTGAGCCTCTCAGTCTCAATAAAGTAGGCATGGCATCTGTGCCTGCCTGCCATTCTTAATAATGGAGGCGTGACCTCCCTACCAGGTAGTCTTATTAGAGGAGGCGTGGCATCTGAGCAGGTCAGTCTTGGTATAAATCAGGCATAGCATCTGAACTAGTCAGAGGTACAGGGGGGAAAAAAAAAAAAAAAACAAAGAAGAAAAATACCCCAACACTTACCATCCACAGGATTGAGCCTGACAGCTGTTCAAACTGGTGTGATCCACTCCAGCGCGACTTTACCGTAGCTAGACCGAAATCACCAATCTTAACCGTCAGATCATCGTGCAAGAAGATATCTGTTAAGATGTGAGGTTAAGGTACATCTTCGCATCATTCCTCTTATTCCATGGCGAGGAGTCTACAAGTATACTCTTTGTCCAACTATGGTTACATTAAAGATGCCAGAAACATAATTCCAGTTATCACTTACATTATAGCAACTAAACAATCCAACCACTTTTCTTTTCCCCTCATCCAAAAGTCTTCTGTTCTGAAGACTCTCCTGTGGTGGAAAACTTACCGACCGAGACTCCTTCAATAAATTAAATAAACTTCACCTGGAGCTAGTCAGAGGTGCTATAATAATGTAATGAACATGCTCTGACCAATCAGAATTGAAATATCAACAGCGCTGAGGTTTTTATTAGTTTTTAGGCCTGCTGTCCAGATAGGATACTGTTGCTCTTCAGGTCTCTGTGAATGATGGACTTGGCATGTAGATAACTGGAACAAACAAAATTAGAGTTATAATTGTACAAAATGCACTGACATTAGAAGTTATCTGGAATGGATCCCACTATACAGTAGCATTTGGCACTGCAGCCCATTCTAACAACTCACTCCATGCCCTGGGCCGTCTGGCGGGCGATGTCGATTAGTTTGATCATCTCAAACTTGGTCTCGATAATGTGCAAATGGTGGTAGAGGCTTGAGCCTTCACACCACTGCGTCACGATGGCCAGCTGAGGCTTGGTGGTGTAGCCCATGAACAGCAGGATGTTGACATGCCGAGTTTTCCTGAAAGCAAATGGATGGACAAAAAGATGCATCCATGAGGCAGCTAAAGCATAAAATATCTGGATGTCTTTTATAGATTGTGTAGAGGGGTCACTGATGCATAACCGTCATTGATGCTTGCAGACACTTTCATATGCATGTGAAAAAGAAACAAACAAAAAAGCCAGTATTGAAGAACCAGCTCTCCGGTTAAGCCCTCTTAAATATTCCGTTTTCTTGATTAAGCAAGGTTATGGTGCAGATATCGACGTACACTGACATCTTCTGTGCTTAGTCAGCATCTCTGATGAGAGACTACAGTGATGGTGGTACTGATTGGGGAATGTATTAGTGTTAGGTTTTAGCAGAAGCTTACAATATTCTCCCACACACCCCATTTGATCCATTCCTCTGCCATTTAATCAGTATATTAGAAAGGCATTTCTGAATATACCTTGCAAACTCAGTTAAGGTGAAATTTCTGGATCTGCATATGTAACCTGAACATGTGGTTTGCATGACAGCCAGTGACGCAAGAAGTACTTCCGAGACACTTGTAGACTGATACAAACACTGCTTAATGTTCTGCAAACTTAAGTAATTATTTTAAATATATTTAACCACCAGATTATATAACATTACTAAACCTGAAACAATGACACCGTAACAAGCCTAAGCCACTGTATAATATCACTGCACAACAAAGTTTTCACTTCTTGAACACCGTTGGGTGTTTCTTATAGATTTTTGGGTGCTGATCACGAATATCACATCAAAATGTACCCATCATGTACCGTTTCATAGAAATCTTCAGTTGGCTATGCAGCACACATGAAAGAAACCTATGAGAATATGGAACTGTTGCTGAATCACGTCCAGTATACCAGGTACAACTGGAATATCTGTGGAGATCTTAAAGTCGTTGCTCTGTTACTAGGACTGCAGCT
>JAQQZR010000004.1:6417441-6432269 GCA_030068235.1 Notoglanidium macrostoma
TATATACATACATATATACACCTACTGTATACACACAATGACCCATGCGTGTGCGACAACACATTTTAGTCAAACCGTTTTTTATATTTATGTGTGTGTGTGTGTGTGTGTGTGTGTGTGTAAGACAGAGTGTGTGAATGTATATATGTGCATCATCTAGCCCCCCTCCCGTGCAACGCATCCCCCGCGATCCATATTAGAGCCGGTGTTTCCTGAAGGTCTCCTCCATCCAGGCAGCTCTTCCCCCTCCTCAAAGCTGTCGTACCTCCTCGGGAATGTCGTGGCGATGCTCGACCTCGGTGGACGCGGAACACGCCGTGCACACCGAGCTGAACCCCGCGCTCAGCGCGTCCAGTCCCGGTCCCGGCCCCGGCTCCCGCTCCGCGTCGTGCGCCATCGGCTCTCCGTTAAAGACAGCCGGTGGGGACTCGGCGCTGCTCAACGCCGCCATTTTAAACTACGAGACACCGAGTGGGGAGAGGTAAAAAAAAAAAAAAAACAAAAAAAAAAAAAAAAGAGAGAGAGAGAGAGAGGAGGCGAAGGAGAGAGCGAGACGGGAGGGGGAGACAGTGTGAGGAAAAGCGAAGTGCCCCTGGAAAACGAGACGGTTTTACCCCCTGGATATGGGCCTGAAACATCAGTTTTATTCCGATAAAGATTGAGGAAGTCATTTGAGATACTCCAGTGTGAACTGATAATGCGAGTAAACCCTGGCTACAGGAACGTTCCCGGAAGTTCGTACACGCGCGCGCGCATAAAAATAGTACATAAGCAAGCTTTTGTAATCATTCCTGGTCACTTGTCATAGAACCAAGAGAACGTTCCCACAAAGCTTTCGGACACAGAGCTGATTTTTGTTAACCTAGAACGCTCCCAGAATAAAAGGTTTCTCCGAAAAATATGCAAAGGAGACCCAGATGCTATTTTTGTTACCCAAAAAAGAACATCCCCAGAACTCTGTGATATGGTTTCCATAATAACCCAAATGCTATTTTTTGTTTCACCCACAGAACCTTCTGAGAACATGGTAAAATGGTTCTCAGTTTTATAAAAGTAAAGCTAGATAGTAAAAAAAAAAAAAAAAAAAGAAAATCCTGAAAAATCTAAGGGAGCTAGGTGTTAATTTGTGTTCAGAACATTGTGAAATGATGCACTACAGTTCTAGGGACAGTTCTACCCCTGGGGCGCTCGCTCCCCTGAAACCTACACACCTTCAAGGGCCTTTTTCCAGTTTACTTCGCACCACCAGTAGGAACGCTGACATGACGTAAGGCGCATAAAAATTTGTTGCATATAGGCTCAATAAAGTCTGAGCTTCACTGTCGGAGAACAGTTAAGAGCTAACGTTGCTAACGTTAAGAGCTGTTGGTACATGGCTAACGTTTTACATGGATTTAAGGCTGTAAAATCTCGAACTGGAAAAATCTGGTAAAGTCGAACTGGATTCAGCTGAAGATGTGAACCCAGCAGATATAGAACGTTCAACTAATGTTAGCTGATTCTCCTATGGTTAGTTTTACAAAAACCTCCTGGCAAGTTTAGAGAACCTTCTCTCCAGGTTAATGTTAGGGGAACATTAATATAACCAGATGGGAACATTCGCCAAAGCTCCTCCAAAGGTTCCCACATTACAAATGTTAATAGAATGTTAGGAGAATGTTTCATAAACCAAAACATGCAACCTAAAACTAACATTATATTTATGTACATCCAAGTTTCTTGAGAAACCAAACAAACCTTAAAGGAATGTTCCTGTAACCAAACATGATGTTCCCTGAACATTCTGGGAACCAAAAATTGTTAGCTGGGGAAGATTTTTGATCTAGACCACCTGGCAATTAGAAAATCCATTGGTGATGACTTTTCTGGTGATTTCAGTGATGATTTCAGCCATGTCACGTATTCTACCCTTGCGCTGCAGGCTTCCTCTTTGTTTATGTTTCTACCAGTATTTGTCAGAATAATGTGACACACAGCACACACGCATTTCTGTTTAAATCAAACTCTTACAGCCTTTTTTAGTTTCAGTTTAGTTTGCCATCCACTTCACCTCAGGTTTCAGCTTCTCTCATCTGTTTACCACTGCATGTCACATGTATTTCACAAGTGCATTTGTGTTAGGTTCTGTCTGTTTTATCCTGTTAGTGTAATGCACACTGACTAATCAAAATTAAAAATGACTGTGTGACTTGAAGAATCTCCCTACACTGATGTCTGGACCATTCACCGTACACACATCTCTTATGGTTCCTACTGTGCTGGAAGAGTACCTACCCTGAAGTAGAAGCTAAAAAAAAAGTCCCCGAAAACAGCGTTTTTAGAACTATAATCGTTCTCAGTTCCTGCAGTGTGAACACACCAAAAAGGGGGTACTTCCTCAAACAGTTCTAAGAACTATGGATAATTCATTTGGTCTGAATGTGCCTATGGTTCCCAAAAAATAACCAAAGATGGTACCAAAATAGAACATCCACAGAACATTGTGAAATGCTTTCAAAAGAAACAAGCCAACAAAAAACCCCAAGGGTGGTCCTAGTGCTATTTTTGAATAATCAAAGGAGAATCTTGGAATGTCATGAAATGGTTCCCAAAAAATAACCAAAAGGCACCAAACACTAACGTTAGAAAAATGTTCTGTGTTCGTTGTGAATGCATCTAACTTTGTATATGTTTAGATTTGGTTTCTCATTAGTTAGTTTCTGGTCTGCACTGTTCCCAAAATGTTCAGGGAAATTTAAAACACAACAATCTCATACTTACTTATAGTTATGTGATATCTGAAAAGGAACATTGGGCAAAGGTTGCTTTTAGGCAATATGTTTTTGTAACTACAAACTAACTTTACAGGCACATTTATTTTGGGATTAAACAATGTTTGAAAACTGCCTATCAATTAATGTTATTTTGTGGTTATTGAAGACTGGTGAATGTATAATAAAATGTTTATACTCATCATATTACATGATTAACAAAGTGTTGCCTTCTACAGTAAATCTAATTAAAAGGAGGAAAAAAGTGAAAAATGAAAAAAAAAAATTGAAAATTGCAAGAAAGAATGTGCAAGCTGGATCTCACGCTTTATACTCCTGAGTCTCGAATATAAACAATGAATTACAGTTGGATCAGTCAGCATTTTCTTAAATCTGATTATTATAGATTTTAATTGAGCTTGTAACTTATCAACACTGGTACAAACAAAGAACAAAGGTAACTATGTGAGCATCCAATAAGATTCGTTCTTAATATGAATAGAGAAAAAATATTCGATGGTAAGTCAATTATTTTAATTTATACCAAATGCACTGTTGAATTTTCTAATCTGGTTGGTCAGAAGGTGTTGATTTATTTTGTGTTACATCATGGCTTGTTACACCAAGTAGTGGTGCTGCCTCACAGCTGGGGCATCCTCAGTTCAGTCTTGTGCTTGAGTTACTTGTATGTGAAGTTTCACATGTTCTCTCCGTGTCCACCTCCCAAAAACATGCCAGTAGGTGGATTAACGAAGGTAAATTGCCCATGTTTTGTGAATGTGTGTACATGGTACTCTAAGATGGACTGGTGTTCCATACAGGGTGTGTTCCCACCTCATGCCCAGTGTTCCGAGAACAGGCTCCAGATCCATCGTGACCCTGACCAGGATAAAAAGGTTACTGAAAGTGAGTGAGAGCTTCCTTTTAAAATACTGTGAGGTTTATATTATGGTGCTCATTCCAATTTATCATTTCTATGGTAATAATAATGGTGAATGCACCAACTAAACCCATTTTAAACATGTCTAATTATTGATATGGTGAATTTTTATGTGAGGAAATGTTTATTTAAGATATTTGGAAAAACTCCAATGCCACTATTTGTAACAGTCAGGGGTAAAGCTGTTCAATTAAGATTTCTGACCCAAGACTCTTCAGGACAGAGGGCTTGGTGGGTTCTCAGTAAAATGACAAGCTGCAATTTTATTTTGGTCTTTTTAATTTGCAAAGTGGCTGGTGAGGGAACAACTGTTTAAAGATATTATATCAAGTAACAGCAAGTAATTTGTTTCACAGATTTCGTTTCAAATGAAAAGACTTGTTACTTAACATAAAAAAATCATGATGTGGTATCAGAGGAATACAACAATTTGATGTGTAGTTATTGGAAAATTAGCAACTTTGTGTGGTAACAGAACCGCTGCTACACGCTGGGGCACATCACACCTCCCCATCATTAATTATTTTCCTCTTAACACCTACAACAAATGTTTTATTCCCAATATAACAAGCGTGAGAAACCAGGTTGGATCAGTGATGTGGTGTTATTATCTGTGTAATTACAGTGGACTGTAGTACAGGGCAAAAGAGAATACGTTTTGAATAAATGTTATATTAGTAGGACATTAAACAATTGACATTTCCATAAAACTGAAGGTAATATAAATATTTTTGCAACAGTGACAGTATGTATCTTTTTTACATACATGTATATTTTCCCACCATATTTTTTGGTTCTCCAACTTCAGTGGCGAACTTTACTCTGTTGTCCCGTATTTCAGTGCGAGTTTTACTTCTTTCGGTCATATTATCATGTTCATATTGGAGTGAAGGAGTGCAGGGGTGCTACCTGAGGTCCTTAAAGCAACAGAAATTTTCCCAGCAGGCATCACACCATTCATCACCACCATGGCAATCAGTAGAAAAGTTCCATTGCTTGACTCAGGAGGCCATGAGTCTCATCTTCCAACTTCACAGACATGTATGTATGTCATGTCCATGCTGAGATTGCAGCAAAACATTTAGTGGAATGGCTCCACAAGAGGGATGTGTCAGATAACAGTGATGAAGTGGGGCCTGCACTGGTGCCTGTTGCTGTTCAGGAGTATTGTTATTCATAAATTGTTACTTTTTGGCCCTGTATAATTTTCATACATGTCCTGTTTAGAGGTGTCACCTGATGACGTTGTTTGAGACTGTTAGAACTTTGTCAAGTGTGAAAACCCCGAAAGTTTTGTAGCTCAACCTTAAAATTCAGGGCAGCACTACGAAAGTATGCTTTGAGTATATATAAAGACAGCGGTGTAGCAAAAAACAACTAGATAGACAGGAGTCTTTTTCTTATACGTGCAAAAATTAAAAAATGTAAATGCTTTAACTTCCTAGCATTAAGTCAGCATTTTAAGCACCAAAAACTACATGTAAGGTACTGTATATGCTTTTGTGGGTCTCCTCTCAAACAATACCTACAGAAGTGAAGGAATGTTGTGCCCATAACAGCTGTGACTCTAATGCTGCAAAGGTGGTTGAAATGTTGGTTGACTTCTGCAAGCATCCGTCCTCCAGCAAACCCCAACAATAAGTTGGCTTATCTGTATCTGATATTCTTTCAGACTCCTGGTGACCAGCATTACCAACTCACTGAAATGGGTCAACAACATAACCACCTTCCTGAAGAAAGCACAGCAAAGACCGTTCTTCCAATCCCAGTTTAGGAAGCCAATTTTCTCAACCCATCCTGAAAAGATCCTACTCAGCCTTCATAAAATGTGCTCACCACCTTCATCACAGTCTGGCTTCCCTCTGCCTCTTCTACCTCCATGACCAGTCTGTAGTGAAAGTCTCAGTCTGAGATCAAAATTGGCTGTGAACTCACCAAAATAAGGTGGCATCAGGGCAAAGAGAAGAGCTGGGAAAATTGCAGCTGACCACAAACATCCAGACAACCAACTCTTTGACAAACTGCCACTCTAGAGGCACTACAGGTCCATCGCCTCCCTGGACGCTATCCAAATACCTAACCACTCCAGACCATAGCAACTCTCACTCAACCTCAAAACATTCTGCACACTGAATGTACAAACATCACACTATTATCTGATGTCCTGCCTACTGTCAAATTGTAGTGGTGTTGCGCCGTCTATTGTCTGATGTCCAGTCCACTGTTTAATCATAGTAGTATTGCATTATTTTCTATTGCTGCTACACTGTTTGTTTGTTTCAATATCTGACATTACTCCCTTCCCCCCTTTTTTCATTCCAAAGGCGTTCAGTAGGGTTGAGGTCAGGGCTCTGTGAAGCACACTTGGGTTCTTCCACTACAACCTTGTTGTACAAACCAGGTCTTCATGGAGCTAGTTTGTACACAAGGACATTGCCATGCTGGGACAGGTTTGGGAAATTGTAATGCTACAGCATCCAATGACATCTATACAATTGTGTGCTTCCAACTATGCGGCAACTGTTTGAAGAACCACTACATATGGGTGTGACGGTCAGGTGTCCATGAACTTTTGGCCATATAGTGCAAGTTTCCTTCCTCCCTCCAAAAAACATGCTGGTCGGTGGATTGACTGCTCTAAATTGCTCCTAGTCTGAAAATCACCCGCTCCTGCTAAAGATAGCCCTGCATGGATAGCCTAAAGAAACCCATGAGATTACTATGGGTGGTATCACACAGACACCCTGAAGATGGCTGTACATGTTATTCCTTGGATACCTTTAGGACTGCAATTGCTACAAACAGTTTGCATTCCAGTCTCCATCACTGAACAGGAGACTTTAGTTTGATATGATGAAGCTAAAACTCTATTATTCTATTAACACAATTAGAACTGTTTGACTCCATAGTATACCGTTTTAGAAGAGGAATTATTTATCATCACACACAGGACAGCTTTCCTCTTGAGCCTGGTTCCTCTCACGGTTTCTTCCTTTTGCCATCTCAGGGAGGCCATTGTTGCCTCTGGCTTGTTTGGCTTGTGACGGTGTTGATTGCTATAAGTGCTGAATAAATAAAACTGAATTTAACATTTAAGATACTGACAAGAAAGCACTTACAAAAGATGAATGAGTATTTAGGCAAAGGGTGTCAAATCTTAAGAAGAAAGGGCCGATGTGGGTGCAGGATTTTATTCCAAACAAAACCGAAGGCACACCTGACACTTTTATTGAAAGCCAAGCTCAACTAATTCATCAGGTGCAGTTCCTGCTTGATTGGAATGAAAATCTGCATTATAACGGCCATTTCCGGATAAGAGTCGACGCCTCTGATTCAGGCCATACCTTTTACCAACAATACTTAAAAATGGCCGATTCCTGAGAGTGAATCTATCCAACTTGGCAACCTGTAACTGAAACAACTTCAGAATTGCTGTAATAAATGTGAATGGAAATGAGGAAACGGACATAATGAACCATTCAAGACTAACTTATATCAAAGTGAATGTTTTAATCCACAACAGAATGAGTAACAATCAAACGGACAACTTGAATTTTCTCCATTGCTTGCTGAGGATTCACATCTCTGCATTCTCTGTAGCAGCAGAATGGGGTAGTCACTACACCCAAACACATGAACGTCCTCCGAGATATGCAGGAATACTTCAAGACTCCAGAAAAAGCAGCCCTTAAATACAGCACCTTCTTGCCTACTTTTTCTTCATGGCTCGCTTTCCTTCTCCTTTTTTGGGCTTTCCTTTTCCACGCAGCTTCCTGAGACGCCGCATCTCCTCCTTAAAGTCCTGGTGCTCATCTCTGCAGGTGACAAAAACAAGCACATGCATGTGAATGCTTTGGTCACATGTACCAGCGAAGGGTTTTTAGAGAACACAGCCTACCTGAAGAGCCCCATGTATCGGAGGTTCTGGGTCAGGGAATAGTAGATCTTGTGCTGAGGGTACCAGTCATACACTTCTTTCTTCTGTGCCAAAGGAGGCTCTTTGAACAGCTGCACCACCTTCATGGATTTGGAGTCTGTAGGCCGTACCACCTCACCAAAGATGCGGGCGCTGAGGCGAGCCATGCGCACGGCATAACTGGACAAATTCGCCATGACTACCTAAAGGGAAGACGTGTTGTGTTAGTTTTGCACTTTGGGTCATTGCAAGCTTAATGTTAAAACAAAATGCATAAAACAGCCCTCCTAAATGATTTGTTTTCATACGTTTATCCATTTCCTTTTCTGAACAAGAAATCAGAGAGTCATGGTTGAAGTGCTCGGCTGATTTACACAACAGCCGGTAGCACTCGAGATACACCACACACTGACTTAACCTGAACACATTTGACATTACTTTAGTAAGCTAGCTAAACAAAGAGAAAAATGAAGAGTTTAGCGAGGGCCTTTTTTCCAACCATGAACAGTTTCTCTCAGCTGCTTTCACTCATGCTTGTTGACTATGACAAGGACAATATTCTAGATTCTGTGTATTTTTGGAGTCATGCCATACATGTTCTAATCAAGGTCGACCATCAGTGGTGCCAATGGAGACGGAGAGATGCAGGGTCATTCCCAGGAAGCATCAGACACATCTGAATCGTATATAGAGTTCAGAACAAAGGTTTACATACACCAAGGCTAAAGGCATTCAGACAAAAATTTTCACAACTCCACACATTTCACGTTTTCGCACATTTCCTGTGTCAAGTCAATTAGGGTTTGTGCTTTATTATAGAGAGCATTTCAAAAATAATATCTAAGAGACAGCTATATTTCAGCTTTTACAGATTCTTAGTGGAGCCCTGCGATAGATTGGCAACCTGTCCTGGGTGTATTTCTGCCTCTCGCCCGAAGTCAGCTCCAGCCTCCCTGTGACCCTGATGGATAAGCAGTACAGATTACAGTTGGATGGATGGATCCTCAGTGGGTCAGACGTTTACAAACACTTGGTTGGTATTTGCTGGCATTGTCTTTTAATTGCTCGAACGTGAATCAAAGTCTTGTGGTAGCTTACACAAGCTTCTCACAATACTCTGCTAGAATGTTTGCCCGTTCCTCCGGGAAGAACTGGTGCACCTCAGTTAGGATTGAGGGCCTCCTCGCTCAGGCATATTGTTTCAGTTCAGTCTGCAAATTTTCAATGGTACTCAGGTCAGGACTTTGTGATGGTCCCGCTAACACTTTCGTTTTCTTATATATAAGCTGTTTTATTACAACTTTGGAGATATGCTTCAGATCACTGACTTACTTATAAGACCCAGTTGTTAAAATGACTCCTGATGTGAACAAATTAGAGTCCGTAACTGAATTAGCAAAAGAAATGTATGGTGACAGGAATTTGGAGTTGTTAAAAACTGAGGGAATAGTTTTAGTTTAGGGGTATGCAAGTGTTTCGTGTTCAACTGCAAAATTATAATACTGTACGTATATTTAAAAGTACTTTAAATATAAAAGTTTCAATTGTATTACTGATGGAGAAGCCCTGATGGGGTATAAAGACAGAATCGTGTTCTCATTCAGTCTGAGGTAGCACATTACAGACCAAAGTTGGCAAAACAGTGCTCCATAAAGTCTCGGTCACATTACAGCACCTCCTTGAAATGTATAAACTGCAACCATTTTTTTTCCTCAGCCATGGGCTGGTTGGAAAATGGAGTATTGTGCAGGAAGAACAAGCACCAAAAATGTACTAACAAGCTAACAAGCTAGTGCAAGACACACCCCTGGGGGCGGGGCATGTAAATAAATGTTCTAGAGAGCATGTGATTGGACGAACACAAGATTGGTGCAGGATGAGTTATTAAGCGATGAACTATGAAGATTAACACAAGTGTATCTCTGAATCTACAAAAACTTTTGTTTTTTGGTAATATGCCATCATATTAAGCCATATCACTAAGGGAGGGGCACAAAAATATCTGAAACACCGATTTTGATTTCAGCGCCACTTTAAGGTTAGCATGGCAGCATTTTTCACAATTTTAATGTTAAAAAAAAAAAAAAACATAAAAAAAAACCTGTATGAATAAAATATTAACCGAGGTAAAGTACTATATAATAACTACAATATATACCCACCATAATAACTAACCACAAGCTTAGCAAAGGCCAAATTATTCAGCAGTTTCGCAAGATCCTATTATCCTATGCAGGTTGAATTCCAAATACCTCTTCCCTCCCTATACAAGCACCCTAAACAAGGTATACATTAACTGCTTCCGCATTATACCTCGTGCACTATGTGTCCAATCCGGAGCCATTTATGATTTAACCTCTAAGAATTAACAAGATTTCAGGGTCATTTACGAAACACTTTTCTAAACACAGGATGACTTACCGCTCAATGAAGCTCCGAACAATTTACTCCGAAATAAAATCCAAATAACGTATGATAAAAGTTTATAACGGAGACATAATATTGTGGCGACTACATTCGCTTAAACAAACGCTAAGTAATTAACCTTTAACATCACACTAGGCTACAAACATCTCGCGTGGGAAAGGGAATTGTTTAAACTGCGCATGCGTCAGCGAGGGTACCTGATTGGTCAAAAGAATGAACACTCAACTTCCTGTGTGTATACTTCATACGGTGTATGACTCCCCAGTTACTTCCGTATCTTTAGCTTTTTCCTTTGTCTTTACATCTTTAATGTGTAATTTTAATGTTATATGACTTAAACATAACTAACGCTGATAATTATCTCCTATTTAAAATGTTTACAATTATATTTCGAATTATGGCTATTGAGCCAACGATAAAAATCGTCAAATAAAAAGATGAGCTACTGTTAGCTTCTGCCAACTGTCAAAAAATATTGTGGGCGTTATTTGTGAATATATACGACTCCGTGGATGTTTTCTGCACATCAGCAGGCTGAAAAACAAATCTGTGTTTGTGTTGAACTATTGTACTCGTTCTCACACTAGTGCTAAACGTGCACCGATGATAAGACAGATTGTGCACGTCTTCGGATTCCGTGTAGAAACAAGCTTTACAATGGTTCCGCCTTGAACAACGTCCAATATGGCTGGCAGCAACGCTATTACTGGCAAAAACAGCTTATGGCTATTATCACCGTGGAAACAAAACGTATCAAATATTAACATACCAAACATTAATATTAATATGCTCTGTGGAAACATCTTTCTTCACACAGGTGATAGGGAAGAAAAATATTATTTGTCCTTTGTTAATTTGTTACAATATCACATATTCACATTGTCTTCTTTAGCATTTGCAAGCCTTATGGTTACACAAGGTAACAAAGCAGTTGTATATATATATATATATATATATATATATATATATATATATATATATATAAACCCGGTATCTTGACACCTTCTTTCTTTCCTTCCTTCCTTTCCCTCTTTTCCTTAGACATAATGAGAATTGCAAGAAGTTACTAATGTAATTTAAGTCTATCATGCAACGTTCAGAAGTACAAAGCAAAGTAGCCAGAAATAAATATAATTTATGTCGGTGAACATACAACTTATTGGAAGTTATATCACATTTAGAAAAGCAACTACAAATTACTGAGCAGATACAATTAGTTTCTTTTGTCTGTAATAATATATTATTAAACATGCAATATTTTTTGTTTACTAGTAATAATAGTTTTTGTTACTTGAACATCTGTGAAACCTAACATACTAAAGATCCCGCTGCTAGATGAGTCAAGTCTTTATCTTATTTACAGTATTTTATCCCACAGCTTCTGTATTTGACTCTGAGCGCATGCGTGATACTGACAGCCTGCCATGTATCGATTTGTCCACTAGATGGGGATCTGTTCATGGGAACAAGATTGGCATTAAATAAATATTTTGATAGATGACTCTCCACATTGGTATGAGCATCACGTTTTTCCTTCTCTCACAGTGAATGTATCTATTAACACAATTCTGGGGACAACAAAATGAAAAAAAAAAAAAAAAAGCCTGCGTTGAAGATAAGGCGCTTTCACGCAGCGCAAGACAAATTGCTCTGGTTGTATCTACTGCATTTTCAGATTACATTGTCTGGCTTCCTAAAGTGCTGGAAAGAGAAAAAAATAATTAAAATTCAGCTGTCAAGATGCCATTCATACCATCGTAGAGAAAATTACAGTTGTATAGTTAAAATTCAGTTTTAAAGTGTGGAAATACGAGCAGGAAAAGCTATTAGACCTACTTTTATCTGGACCCTCAGGGCAGAGATTATTATAATGCCACATTAAATCTAAGACTACTTTGCCAAGTGCTGTGGGGGAGAAAGAAACGTATTTTATTTTTCCAGTCACAGTAGATGCTGTGTCATTCTGATGCAGAAGTTATTTCTCCAAATCCCCTTGAGGTGAAACAGCAGAGAGAATATTAGCAGCAAATAAACACTACTTTAAAATCAAGTTGGGTTGGCACCTTGTTCTAAGAGAGGACAAATACATGACAACACATTCATTTAGCCAAAAGATTAAAAGATTGTTAATTACATCCAGCTAGTCACTAATCACCTCTGAAAGTGGGCTTTATTCATTGGTGGGATGTTTGTTTTGAAGTATTACTAGCGAAAGGAAGAGTCCAACCTGGAACACATTAAACATGTTTGCACTGAAACGTTTGTGGTGCTAATTTGTTGGTTGTTGCTGTATTTTCATTATTCCTGTGAGATGTTAGCGTGTGCCAAGCTAATGCCACAGGAGGACCTTGCTAGCACAGTTACAGTGGTGTTTTAAACATAACCATGCTGTTAGCTAGTAAAACCAAAACAGCAAGAGCTTCTTTTCTCCCTCACAATTTTCGAGCAATGTTCAAGATCATATTAATGAGAAATCCAACATAAGAGAGATAGAAAAAGAATAATAATTCTCAAAGCACCTACACCAGAGAATCAGATCGGCTAGTTAGCGGTCTTCAACACAAAAGCATTCTGGCTAATGTGGGAAACTATTAACTAACATGAAAACAGAATTTGAAAGACTTTTATACTAACATCATAACTTCACACTTACATCAGCTACCTAACATTATTTTTACGTTATTCAGCTTTTTAACCTGTTTTGGAACGTAATCATATAATGACAGCATGTTTTTAACAAAATGTTTTACTTTTCGCTATCCATCATTCAAGTAATTTATATGGTATTACCTCACCAGCACTAGCTGCATAGATAACAACACACCATGCTAGATAAAAGATTTCATCATAACTAACTCCACGTAGGTGTTTGATTGCAGTTAGCTACTAGCTGATGAGAGCGGAGTAACTAATATTAGCTGCTAAGCGAAGTCTAAGCATTAATGTTTAGTAACAATACGTAATATTTTTATATTACTCTTCCGAAAAAGATCTATAGTAATGTTAAAGGATTACTAAACCAAAATATCATAGTAACAATTTACTACTGTTAACTTTAAAACTCTTATAAGAGTCTTATAGTCATTTGAGACATCAAGTATTATAACGCTATAGATGGGAAGAATATTATAGAGGTATTACAGAACATCGTAGAAGAATTATAGTATAGAAATGTTATAGTATTATTATAGTTTTTTTCATAAGGGTACATACAGTTCTTAAACTACAAGATTTGGAGCTAAAATTTTGGAAATTAGGGAGCTCCAACATCCACAAAACGACATCTATAAAAACAGCCACCCTGTTGGTTCCCTGACTCACTATTTCAGTATGTGACAGATGGCTAATACGCTCATAAATTATTCAGCAATATACCCTGTGGACAGTACAATAGTTTTCTATAACAGATTAGACCAATGGATCGGTTTAGTCGTATCATATCACCGTGTCCAATAAACATATGTTGCAATAAACTGGCTGTACATTGGACAAAGCCAACCAAGCATGAAACAACAATGTTTATCACCTCATGGTGTTATTGACGGTTATGGAAAATGCTGCATTGAAAATAAGATAAATGAATAAAAACAGGCTCTGGATGGCTGTTTCTGAAATTTTCTCAAGCATTCTGGATTCTGACTCGATTTGTCTTTTGAGCTCTGGTCTCTTTGGCCTTAAGCTTACTGGTATCACTTCAACAACGAAATGGCCATGATGTTAAAGAAAAAAAAAACCATTGACAAGATGGGTTCATGTGTTCATGATCCAAACCAACTAACAGCTTGTTTTGAGTGATTTCAGATATACCTTTATTTACCTGAGTTTGATACAGCAGGTGTGCTTGCCAGCTTTCAACAAGGTTTCCAGCTCAACTACTTCTCAAAAAACACACAAGAACCTGAAACTACCTCACAAATTCTTGGGAAACAATATGAGCATGGTGCACACACATTTCTAATATGCTGACATTATATATGCCATAATCTCCCTTGCAATTCTTGCAATATAAAGTAGCTTATAACACAAATTGTTCTATAAAACATAGATATACTGTCTGCACTTATACTTTGCATTCGTTTGTGGAAATTACATTTGATTCCAATTATTTCCTTAAAAGTAAAATATTTTTGGTCACAAAACATTTTTAAATTAGATAATAAATTAAATTGGCGACCCTGTCTACAACTGACTTGTCCGCTGCTCCTCCTCCACTGAAAACATTCATAAACAGTAAGCATGGGGCAGCATGCGTTACCCAGTGGGTAAGAATAGTGATTGTTCAGCTCTGCTTTGTGATCACTAGGTGCAATAACAACTTTAAGGAGCATCTGGAAAGGCAAGCAAATCATTGAAATACTGGCTTATATCTGTCAAGTAGAAACTTTTATAGTTAAAAAATAGATTTGTGAACAGATAAAGGTGCAGAGGACAGATAGAGTTGTTAATAGATAACTTTATGAAGATGAACATTTGTTAAACAGCTTATTTTATATATATAAACACTACCAGTCAAAAGTTTGGACACGCCTTCTCTTTCATAGGTTTTTCTTCTTTTTTTTTTCTACATTGTAAAACAATCCTGAATACCTCAAACTATGAAGCAACACATATACTGAATTATGTAGTCAACACAAAAGTGTTAAAAAAAACCCAAAAACAAACAAAATATGTTTCATACTTTAGATTCTTCAAAGTGGCCCCCATTGAGCTTGATGATGTTGTGGGCATTATCTTACCCAGCTGCATGAAGTCGTCACCTGGAATGCTTTTCAGTGAACAGGTGCGCCTCGTTAAA
>JAQQZR010000004.1:6442198-6462355 GCA_030068235.1 Notoglanidium macrostoma
CCCCAAGATGCTGGGATTGGCTCCAGCTTCCCCGCCACCCAGACGGATAAAGCGCTATAGATAATGGATGGATGTATTTGAATGCAATGTCATTGAAGTCCCTGTTGGTGTAATGGTCAGGTGTTTTTGTCCATATAGTGTAGTTACCAACCTGGGAAGCACACATGTAGACTCAGAAGGAATACCCCGCCTCTCGCCTCTTCTGCATACATAATGCCCTCAGTTGGTTAGTATGAATGTGACTGATATGGGAAAAAGTAATGTCGTCCTTTCCATCCAGAGAACACAGCCAATGTTGCTGTCTTGATCACTGGAATTTAAATTTGTGATAGGGTGAAAACTTGCAACTCTGTTGCATTGCAAATGAGCACCAGATGACACTGTTTTAAATTTAATACTGAGAGAATACACACATATTGTTTGTCCAGACATCTTTAAACATTCTGTTTTTGTCAAAGACTTTTGCGTTTAATTTTTTTTAAC
Organism: Notoglanidium macrostoma; assembly: GCA_030068235.1. NCBI lineage: Eukaryota > Metazoa > Chordata > Actinopteri > Siluriformes > Auchenoglanididae > Notoglanidium > Notoglanidium macrostoma. The sequence goes on from JAQQZR010000004.1 coordinate 6,442,682, forward strand.
ATGCCATGTCATCACTAATTAGAGCAAAGAGGGTAAATCTATTAAATTCTTTCTCAATGAGCTGCCATCAGCTAAAATGTTACATAACCTCATATGATTTATTGCAGTAGAGGATCTGATACAGAAGCTCTAATGGTTCATGTTTAAAAAACAGGAGTTGCTGAACTTCTGACATTTTTTCCCCCAGACCTTGATTGTTTCTGATGCAGTGTTTTACAACTGTGTGGTATGATCCACTGAAATACTCTGTCCACATCTAGACTGCAGAGCACCGATCGACAACCCCTGGACTAGGTAGTTAGACGTGAACAATGGAATGTAGAAGGGAAATGATTCATGAGACAAAGGCATTAGGATGTTACAGGTAAGCAAACAGTATAAAACAAAGAAGAGAGAGAGAGATCACTCAAAGAAAGTGAATCCTTTTTCATCATCTGCCATCTGTTCCTCAGCTCTCTACAGGAAACCCATCAGGAAATGATGAAGCTGTTTAGGCCTTAGAGTGCAATCACTGAGTTGCAGAGCCAAAGTGAGAGACGCTTGGCCCCCTACCTAAAGCACCTCGTCTGTCCTCTAACCTAATGAGAGAGAGACAGAGAGAAGGAGGGGGGCAGTAATTAAATGAGATGAGGATAGGATTACCCTCCAGCTCCATGGGGATATTCCTATCCATTGGGTGTCTAAATTCGACACTGTGAGAGGAGGCTGCACTGGCCTTTTGGTTTGTCACCGAAGCCCTAATGAGACATAGGTGATGACATTAATCAGATAGAATTTTACTACTTGCCTCTCCAGGGTACAAGCAATTTCCTTTGGAAAATATCATTAGGAACTCCTATAGCGGAAATAATATTGCTTGTGAGAATGAGTGGCTGGCTAAGCCCGTCTTGCATTTCAGTTATAAAAAGACATCAATATAGGGTTTCATTTTTGGCATCCATGTCAGATTATTTGCTATTAACAAAGGTCTTAAAGCAGATTTTGGATTTATTCTGGATTTTTTGTGGAACCAAGTGCAACAGTACCACCAATGGCTGTAAGAAAAATACACAGAATTGTATGAAGAAGTGGGCCTGGGCCTGATTTCTTTCTAGCCCCAAATGCTATTACTACAAATAGATAAACTAAGCACAAAATATCAAAGTACAAATTGCACAAAAGGACAGACGAGAGAACCGTAAGTCTAGTGTTTTTTTGGTTATAGCTTTTCTGTTCACCGTGTTTGGAGGAAACACGGCATGAACCCAGCAGTTCATCCACCCATTATCTATACTGCTGATCCATTAAGGGTTGCAGGGGAGCTGAAGCCAATGCAGGCTGACTTAGGTGTACACAGGTTGCCAATCTATTACAGGGCTAACACAGAAACAACCAGCCAGACACACTCACATTCATTTCTATAGGCAGTTTAGAGTAGCCAGTTGGCATAATCTGCATGTCTTTGGAATTTGGAAGGAAACCTACGCAGGCACAGGGAGAACACGAAAACTCTACACAGAAAGGCTCCAATTAGCCGGCAGTTTGACCCCAGAATCCTTCTTTCTGTGAGGTGACAGTGCTAACCACTGCACCACTGGGCGGCCCCCAGCAGATCATTAAAATTATAAATCATGAATCAAGCTGCCTATCTATCTCGAAGTGTTCATGTCTAAGAACTTGCCCCACATTCTCATTATGCCTTTGATGATACTCATGATATAATGCATTGTTCAACTATAATAGTTTCATTATCAAGCTCTTAATAGATACTATATTTTAGCCTTCTCCTCTAATATAATGACCAGCCATCACTGCATGTGAGTGTCACCTTTAACAGTAAGAACCGCTTTTGATTTCCTCAGCTATTAAATAAAACCTTTTTGTAGGTTTTCTCTTAAAAAAAGGACAAAGCAGATTCTATATTTTCCCTGGTTTTTTTTTGTTTTTTTTTTTTAAAGAATTCATAACCCAAAAGAAAGAATTTTGTAACACTGCTTTCCCCCCCAATGTTTTATCTATTTCTTCTGCTGCACCATGAAGGAATTTAACCACAATCTTGAATTATGTTTTTGAAGCAACTGAACATCGTGACACTCTCATTCCCCAAGCCGCAGCTTGCAGAAAGCTTCAAATCTTTCCATCATTATTACAGAGCACCTCGTTGAGGATGCTACTCTTTCTCACCAAGGCATGTGCATTGAGTTTGCTTATTCAAATGTTTTATTATTGACACTTGACCTTGTTTTTTCCTTCCTCATCGATGTTGTCTTCACATGTCATCACATGATGGTGGAATTGTTTCCATGCTGGTTCTGTTCATTAATGTGTGCTTTAATGAATCGTCTGTAAAAAAAAAATAAATAAAAAAGAACTTGTGAATTGTCTGGCTACAGACACTTTCCACTCTTGTCAGCGTTAAAGCTTCAGACTTTGTATTGTGTCCTATAGGTAAGGAATTAAACATGTTTGGCATGCAGTTATATGAAAATAATCAGCAGCAGGGTATGGTATGGTATGGCTCGACATGAAGCAGAGCTATTATTTCCACCCCAAAGTTGTTTTTTCCAATAATAGCACTTTCCAAAGTGTTTTATTCCATTTACAATGATCAAATTTTTGAAGTTTGTTACAGAATGACACGTAATACTTTTTATTCATATTGCTTCTCTCTTACACAACAAAATGCAGCTTGACACATTACTGAGAAACCAAAAAGCCCTCCATCCAGAAGATTTCCCCTGGTGTTAAAAAGCCTTAACTCTGACCTTTACAAAGCACCGACACTGGGGACTTCCAAAAATGCTAAATATCTCAAAGAAAATTTCAGCATATCAACAATTACACACATTTTTTAAATCCACTTGTTTGAAGCATCTGCCAAACAAGTCCCTTAGTTGTTGCCATGGAAACAATAATTAGTAAGTATTAGAACAGCGCATCAATATAATCCTTAGATTTGCCTTGGAGCAGAAGCTAGAGTCTCAGCTGTTGTTCTGACCAATCAGAATCAAGAATTCAGCAGACTGTGATCAAATAAACAAATAATAGTTTGTCAAAGAGTCGGTCAAAAAAAAGCAACAACAAAAAAACAAAAAAAACCCACTCGCAACTGAGCTAAATGTGTAAATGGACAGTTAAAGATGACAACACCACTGAGACTTCTACAGTTGTCCTTTATCCTCTACAGAAGTTTACAAGGAAATAACTGGAAATATACAAGATTTGGAAGTATACATGATTGGGCATGTTTGCATATTATTTGCAAATGGTACTAGTGTGTGTGTGTGTGTGTGCGTGATCCAATTGAGGCTCATGTTCCTTTAATACTATCCACCAACATTTGCAAGCTGTAAAGCTCCTGTTACAATTTGCGTAGAAAGCAGGAAGCAGGGATGCTTTACTTACATTACTTAATCTTTTAGGAGCATCTGAAGAAAACGAAGCCTGTGCTACACTACTAACACCGTCCAACGACAAGCTGAAACACTTTTGTCTTCTCTTATTGGCAAACTATTCCAAGCACACATCAAGCTCTTATTGCGTAACTAAGCAGTGCTATCAGTAAATCCGATTCCCAGAGAAGAGCGTAGGCCGGGAAGTAGTGATAAATGGTGTTATTTCACATGGCCTGAAGCCAGTGAATGGCCATCGGTGTTTCATGACCCGGAGCTGTTCTGAGCTTTCTTTCTTCCTTGCAAACTGTTGAAACTTGCTGTAGATTAAACCTCAAAGCCAGCTTTGCATGGTTAATGCTGCATCTTGAGGTGTGAGAGTTGTTCTGACAGCAAACACTGGACGAGGATTGAGTGGGGACACTGCAGTAAATACTAATGCGCATGTGTACCTGTGGAACTCTGGGATATGCATTTGTTAAAGTAGACAGCTTGCTTTTGCAATTATAGGAAGAAGTGGAGAGAGAACAAATGCGTCCACAGAGGTGAAATAAGGCCAGAAAAGCTTTCTGAGCTCTTTGAAATGTCACTGTGAATCTGGCATCATAGGTCTACCTCCTGTTGGGACCTTAGGACAGTAATAACACTGAAAAATCCATCACTGGACCATCATAATGTTTTCTTCAGTGTTTCTCATCTTTATGTATAGCATTGCTATTGTAATGAGTTAACAAATGTTATCAGAATGTAAAGCTTACAAGCCAAAATATCACCAATCTAATGAGATTAAAAATAAAAAAAAATGTCCAAGGCAAGAACAGATAGCGGTATGAAAGAAGAACCCAGCAAAGGGAGCTCATGCCCTTTTGGCACTGGGGAGGAAATGGAACAGACCTGGACAGAAATGGATGGGAAGAGAAGATTTCTAGAGTCGATCAATTACAAGTTTGGAATGGAAGAAATCATATGAGTTTTGCTTGATTGATTGAAGGCGTCCACTTGCTGTGGTCTGACGCGAACCATTTCACCACGTTGGATCATTGAACTTGTGAAATGTTGTAAATGTTTTTATAGGCATAACCAAAAAAAATCCTACTCATGTGCATATGTTAATAAATGCCAATCAGGTGTAAAATACCAAACAAAGTTATTTAGTGATGACAACAAAAATCCCTTATAAGCAAAGCTTACAGAGCTTAAAATGACAAAATGGCAAATAAATTTGGAAAAAATGCCTCCTAAGGGCACAATAATGCAGCTCAGCCACTACAGCTCAGCATGTCAGCTACCATGAACACACACTACCTCTTCCTCCTTTTATACTGCCATTTCTATTGTCCTAGTTGAACGGCTAGTCTGATTTGTCCAAATATAAGGATTTCTTTTGGATTTTGGATCACGAATATGAAATGAGTTTCACATAATCCTAATTAAGTTTGTATATGTGCAATTGAAATAAATAAATGTCATATAAAATGCAGTAACTCACAGTGAAAATGCACCTGGGAACAATGTATGAATGATTTTGTTTGTAACCAAAAGGGAAGCAACTCTAAGCAATTTAGCAGAAACTCTGGGATCGTATGGAAATAACTTGACAGTCAAAGTATCTATGACATCATAGCAAAGTGACCCTTAACTACCATAAATGGCTTCAAGGCTGCAAAAGATAAAAGCCTTTGTTGGTCTAGCTGTCTGTTTTACATCGTATTGCTGTTACGTGACCAGTCATCTAATAACTTAGTTGTGCTGAAAGTGTTTTAATGTAGATGCAGGCTGTTGTTTTTTTAAGGTGTACACACAAAGAGAAACTTTCATCATTACCCCTCACCCTGTCTGCACTTCCTGCAGCCTTGAACAGAGCTCAATAGACCTGATTGAGCTCCTAGCTGGGATCTGGACCAGCTCTGATCTCTGATGTATGACCTCTCCCTCTTCCAGGTGGGTTCCTCCCTCCTCATCCTCTTCCTCCACTCCTCTTTCCCTTCTCCTTTGATCAATGGTTCATCAGAAGGGCTGGACTTCGCCAAGGCCAAGCTGACAGGGAGACGACACCAATCAGCTTCCTATTCAGAGCAGGAAAAAGACGAGGCACTTGTTAAGGGCTGTGTAGGGAGGAGAGCGGGCTTTTTAATGAGAATCACGTTCTTTGCAGCTGCCTGGCTGAATGGGGACCTTTTCATGCTGCCTACAAAGCAAGAATTATACCCAACACAGGAGTAGTACAGCTGCTTCAACTTTTTACCCCAAAGAATATATAATGGAGTGCAGGGTAGTTTAGCTTGTCGATACCCAGTCAACAATTTTGCCTTGATAAACAACATATTCGGTGAGGGAAAATGTGTTTCAAATGGAAGATATGGTGAATTAAATAATACCAGGGTTGGGATGGGGCAGAAAATGTCTTCAGTTTTAAAAATAAAGGTACTAGACTATACCTTACCTGTCAAATGCATCATATATATATATATATATCGCTTTTAGGGTAAATCCTTCGTATCATGAGAAAGTGAATGTTGTTTTTTTTTTACATTGAAATATATTTAGGTACTAGGATTCTGTGTGATGCAGAATAAAAGTTGCACAGACAGGAGATTTACTTTCACTCGTGCACGAGCAGTGAAGCTTGCATGACACATTCATTAACATGCAATTACAGCTTTCATTTATTCATGCATGGTCAGGGTTTACTACTATATTGTTTAGGTTTTGTAAATTACAACCAACTAAATTCATTAGAAAATATCTAATGATGGTTGGTACAAGCAAAAATAATACCTGTGAGAGCAGGATTAATAAAACAGTCCCGCAGACCAATTATAAACTTGATGACAATGCTGACAGTGCCTGGTTATTTCCAATGATTTTGGGGGGCATATTGGTAAAGGTGTATATTTAATAAAACAAATTCACCCTTCAGTGTATGACATGGCCACTCAGGGTTTAAATATGAATAGAGATATCGAGCACTACACAGATACACAGAGTGGCATTGCATTACACCCCTATTCTATATATTTTCATCCTTTTTTTTTTGCATTTTTCCCTGATGATCCCTAATTTAGTCTTGGCCATTTCCTAGCCACCAGACAGCTCTCCCGTATTATATGACAGCTACCAACCAGGGAACGCTAAGGCTATCAGGTGCTTCCTCTGAGGCACATGAGGACAGCCATTAACATCTTTTCTAACTGCTGCATATGTAACGTCAGGGGGTGGAATATCTCCTCCTACGTCCATATGCATAAGCTCACAGGCACACATGATTGGCTGGCATTGCTGTACTTGACAAGGAAGAGAAAGAATGCCACCCCTTTTTAATAAAAGCTTTATTTTGGTCAGGGTGGTGCTGTATTCAGAGCCTTTCCCAGGAACATAAGTTGGGAACATACCCTCTATGCGAAACCACTCAATTTCAGGGCAGAAAGCCAGATATTTACACACTCATTTACACCTAAAGAAGTTTATCTTAGCTATGGCAGTGTTTTTGGGAGGTTGGAGAAAGCTGGAGAACCTGGAGGAAACCCCTCTGGACACAGAAAGACCATGTCGTAGGGGGGAAATTGAAATTTGCTGAAATTTCACAAACAGGCCTACCTTCATGGTACCTCCCACTTAAAGAGAAATGGTGTTTACAGCTAGTATTTCACACCTCAATGTAGCGGGGACTAAATGAGGCAAAGTCTGTAGACTATTTGTTTGGTAGAGCTCATTGGAGTGACAAATGGATATATCTGTTTCTTGCTCTTCGCTGGGCTGATCCAAGTCAGACCCATGCAAGAAGTTGAACATCATTCATCTAGAACGGGAAGAAAATCTGAAATCATTCCTCTGCTGCTGTTGTCATGGCAACATGAAGACACTGCTTGACAGATGTTATTTCTGCTCTCCAGAGCAGGCATTTACCCCCCCCCCAAATCTTTTAATTTCTATTGTATATACAGAGGCAAACTAAGATTCAGCATGTGTGAGATTGTGTTCGTTGTGTAAGTTAATCCATCCATATGTAATTAGAAAGGACTGAAGTGAATCGCTCCCAGTTATGCAGGTGTCTATGAATAAGAATGCTTATAATACTCTATTGACAATAATGTGCGGTGAAAATTTAAAGTAAAAGAAAGACATTGAGTGGCTGAGAGAAAGACTCCCAGACAGGCTGAAGCTTCACTTTGATGGAAATCTAAAAAGATAAAGTGTTAACTGGAATTAGAAAGCCCTTTATAGGCATTAATTGGCACTACTTTGTTTCTGGACACTGAGTGTTTTTACACTTGCTAGCATGATGAGAGTTATTTAAAACTACTTTTGAAAACAATGAAGCAAGCCATCAACCCTTCTTACCTCACATCAGTTAAGACACAAAACACACAATCAACAATCACACACACACACACACAATACATATTAGTCTTATATAAAGTCCATGAATGTGCCTTTAATTAAGAAGCCCTGCTTGTGTGAACACCAGGAGGGTCTGAAATGGCTTTGACATTTGAATGACATCTATTTCCCGACATTTAATTGGAACTGTCCCTGAAATAGGCAGAGGACCGACACACTCTGTTAGTACTGTCACAGTATTGCTAAAGATCATCAAGAAGAAAAAATATCCTCCATTAAATATAAGTTAGATTGCCAGAAAATTAGAGACATATGTTTCCCGGAATCATTGTTATATTTTTCATGATGTTCCATTTGGTCTGATTTCAAATACTGTGCAATTTGTCCTTCAGTGTCATATTTGTTTTGTACAAGCAGTTTTTTACAAATTAACTGGACATAGTGTTGTTAGCCAGGTGCATTTGTAACGCAAAGACAATTCAGAATTCTCTTTCAATGAGGAACATGACTTTGAGGAAGAATGTCCTTACTCACATCTCTTTCATTGTATGAGGCTGAAAATTGCTACATCTGAAGGTAGACTTTCCATGATTGAGCACATTGAAGATGACGAGATGCTCCAGCTAAACAAATTCTGAGCGCCCTTGTACCAAAACTTTTAATAAAGGATACTTGGACAACACTTTCCCATGGAGTCCACTTAATGTCACTGCCTAGATTGTCAAGCCTGAATTGTGTATGCAGTCACAGGGGGGTTTTACCATCCATTGTTTATATTATATTTCTTGCATTATAGAATATTTAATGATTAGATTATTTGTTGCTGGGAGATTTCATGTTCAAAATGGAACAGAAACTGTAGCTATCTGAGAGATCTGTACTAAGGTACTTCATAAATTATTATTATTATTATTATTATTATTTGTTGTTGTTGTTGTAGTATTAATGGATGATGATAATCTAATTGTATGCTGTTCTTGTTTTCTGTATACTGGCATACCAGCTGGTATGTGTGGGTAAGAACACTGGCTCATCCAGAATGGGTGAGAACAGTTGGAGTTGCAATGCAATGTATTGTAATGCTGTCATAAATTCCCTCTCAAATAATGTCAACCACAGAGCCGCTGCTCCTGCAGCAGCATATAGGATATTACGTAGAAATGAATAATGGAACATTATTTGACTAATTCTATTACAATTTATTAGGTCCATTTAATATATCCTGACTCTTTCTGCCAGTTTCTCTGATTGAACCAAAGGTGATACCCCTGGGTTGGATAAAACAATTCCACTGCTGGTTCTGCCATGATGATATAAGAGGAAATTAAAACATTAGTATAACATACTGTACTAGGTAGTTGATCAGATAGTTTCCTACTGAACAAGGGTATAAGATATCCTACTTGACTGGCTAATACAATTTCTTATTTAGCAGACCAAGGGTAACTCTTAAGAAGCTGGAGAGATCCGCAGCCCAGATGGGATAAGCGCTTTATACTACAGCGTTAAGGAAGAACGTGGCTGTATTCCATTTGGAATTTGCTAAAAGACATGTTGGAGACCTAGCCAACCTGGAAAATGTGATTCTGGGCTGAAGAGTACAAAATTGAAATTTTGGAGTTTCATTGGGTGGAACGTTTCATCACAATGAGAACACCAATGCACACAATAAAGCATGGTGGTGGTAGCATCACACACACACACACACACACACACACACACACACACATGCACACATACCTATATATGTATGGATAGATAGATAGATAGATAGATATAGATATAGATAAAGATAACTGATTTAACTAAAACTTTACTGGACATGTTGCTCTACAATTTTTTTTTTATATGTTATTAACATTCAAATACAATAATAATCATAAGTTCACCCAAACTGCTTTTGTTTCATCTAAACAGAAGCTGATGTGTGGATGTCTAGACTGTTGAGAAACATTGGGGGGGGTTTTGTAATACGAAGCAACGAAGACATTCAGAATACCACAGCCTGACTTACACACTCGCCTGACATCAACGCACTGGCTGTCTCTTTCACTTCAATGTTATTATAGGACTCTTTTACTGGTAAAGCTTTTAATGTTATACAGCCCTCATCTCAGACATGATATCAAGCTTTAACATAATCAAGTACTGGCTTATTGAACTTTTCAAGGATGAAGTACAAAGACAAATGAAGCAGATACAATATTTGGAAAATTACTGATTAAAATTTGACAGGTAATTAATATGAATATTTCTTAGTTGTAGAGAGCAGCCCAAGGTGTATCCAGTTAGCTTTGCATTTTATAACACTGTGTGTGTGTGTGTGTGTGTGTGTGTGTGTGTGTGTGTGTGTGTGTATGTGTGTGTGTGAAATCTTTTTACATTTTGTACAGCTGTACTGCTGTACAGCAGTTTGGGGTACATTATTATTATTTTTCTACATAAAAACCCTTATTGGTTCCCCAGAGGAAGTGACCAAAGCCAGAACTGTTATTTTCTAAGACTGTAGTGCTGTAGATGGCAAATCAGTGCAAGGTTCTGTGTGGCTTAAGAAGTATTGCCTCATGCCTCATCATTTCACAGGAGAGAGGGAGGGAGAGAAAGTGAGAAAGAGAGAGAGAAAGAGAGAAGACTCAGGCTAGACACAGACTACTAATGTAAGTCGTGCTTGCGATATGTCATCGTACTGTCAAAAAAATAGAACTAAATGATACCAAGTTAATACTCCACAATCAACATCATAAAAAGAATTAGATAGCTGTTAGGAAATAATGTCACCATTATTTTTCATTTAAACTGCCATTATTTTGCAAGCATAGAAAGATTAAATGTATTCTTACTCAAATAAAATGCCTCTAATAGAAAAACACATTCCAGAGCCTACTGTAATACTTTAAGTATTTCCAGCACTGCCTCATTCCTACTTAAAAATATATAATTCATAAACCTAGCCAGGATCCTACACCACCCACATAGTCAAACTCTGACTTAATTCACAACCACGTTCATGAGTCAGACCTGCTGTTGTATACGTACTTAAAGAAACGAGTGCGGTTATTCCTATACAGAAGTGTGTCTCTGATATTATTGTGAAAGTAATGTAGGTTTAACTATAGCCTTACTCAATCTTTACAAATCAGAAAATGAAAAGAAGCCAAATAATCACACAAACAAATATATTATGCGTGTACAAATGTGTGCCTTTTTTTAACCGACAGCAGATTTGCACAAAATTTGAATTGCATAAATGCAGTGTTTATGCACTGGGCTTGTTTATTATCGCATCACATAAAACCCTTCACAATATAAAAATCTACAATGATTTTTCATGACCAGACTCTAAAGTAGATAAAGCATGCTCAAAAAGTCACCAGAAGCTACCAGATGACATCCAGGCTCATTTGCATATCGAATAGTCATGATCATTTGTATATGAAAATGAGTTACATGAAGAAGGAAGATTTCTGAAGACACAGCATACTTGGCAGAACTGCCTGTCATTACTTGCACACGTGTGAGACAGAAATGGTGAAATTGGGAAAAATGATCACTTGTGACAGTAGTGATAGTGATTTGTCATTGGGAACAATGGAACAATGGTGATCAGTGATTGGCTGTTGGGAACATCAGCCAATGCCAGCACAACTCAGTCTGGCTTTATTTACTGTTGGTGAGTGAAGCTGCTCTCTCTCTCAACTCATAGAACCAGCAGCTGTGATGTAAGCTGGAGAACCATGTTGGATGCAGGACAGTCCAGTACTGTAGGGAAGCTCATTTTATATAATTACACATTCATAATTGTACTTCTTATTTTTAATGCATGGTTGATGGGCTGGAAGCTATGAATGCGAGCAACATAACTGCATACATGCAAACCAAAATTTAAAGAAAATCTTAAACTTCTTAAAGCCGGTGAGAACACAAGACATACAATGGAAATGCAAACTTCCACTACTTCTACTTTTAGTAACTCAGAATCATCAGCAGGAAAAGTATTTAGTAGAAATAGTCTATAGCTGATGTGATACGTCTGTCTCCAGTTGTGAAACACTTTGGTTGATTTATTCGAGTGTTTTGTTTTCTTACTCAAATGTTATGTGATGTTCCCTTTCTCTCATCGGCTCACAATGCAGACATAATTTGAAAACTGTGGTTTGATTTATGACCCTCTGCCTTTTACCAACATGCCATTTTATGTACCGTATAAAAAAAATTGAGATAACAATTAATATGTTAATTTATTTGTCTAATGTGGAGCTTGGCAGTGTGGGTACCATTGCTGTCTCAGAGTTCATCCCTGGTTCAATCCTGTGCACAAACACTGAGGAGGTTTGCCTGTTCTCTTGGTGTTCTACTGGGTTGCCCCTGGGTTCTCAGGTTTCCTCCCACCTCTCAAAAACATGTCAGTAGGTGTATTGGCAATGCTAAATTGCCCCTAGGTGCAAATGAAGGTGTGAATGTGTGTGAGTGCATGGAAAGGTATCCCATCCTGTCCAGTATCCCGTCCAGGGTACATCTAACAATTCTAAGACAGACTTCAGATCCACCATGATCCTGACCAGGAAAAAAACAGATACTGAAGATGAATGCGTAAATTAATGCATAATCATGGCAATTTTAGCTGTAATGTTATTTGTCTTGTCTAGAGATTGTGTTGTGTCAAAACACCAGCATCTTACTGAGGTTACTGGAACATTGTTGCTCAACATCTGCTCTACCTTCTATATTAACTCTCATAAGTCAACAGCCGTTTATCCATCTCCATCCATCAATAATGTTTCATTCTAGAGTGGAGCTATGAAGGCAAATTTGTGATAGCTCTCTTTTCTCATGCCATTCCACTCTGACCTCTGCTATGGAAGCTCTAAATCAGGCTTAATCAGAAAAATGCCCCATCAGACAATAGAGGAAGTGAGCATGAGGATATAAGGATATATGAGAGAGCATGAGACACACACGCAGAGAAAGAGAGCGTCCATGAGAGATAAAGTGAGACAGTTGAGTAGGAAAAGAGAGGTGGAGATAGTGATGTACTGTAAGAGGGAAGTGGTCCTCAATCTCACACTCTCACTCTCCTACTATGATAATGAAGGTAAGGCAGATAACAATCTGTCTGGATGTGTCTTCAGTTCATCAGGGGGAAACCCTCTGGATAATTGCCTTTTCCATGGGCTACCTGTACCATGGCGACAGCTCTCTCTCCTCATATCACACGCGCACTCAAACCTGCATACATCCATGAAGTACTGCCTCATATTATCCACTTTATCACCTATATTCGTGATCATAAATTAAATGTTTCATCGTGCAACATGTATTTGACAATCCTCCAGCTAAAAGCGGAGTAACTGTGATGTAAAAGCGGCGTAATTGTGATAAAAGGGGTGATGTTACAATGAATACATTATCATGCGGTGTGATAAGTCCTGCTGCTGTGATATCCAATGAGATGAGTCTCTTTAATTCCAATTAATACAATGACTGCACGGTGACATTTCCTTACTAACACAATACGATTACACTTTATTTTAAGAGTAAACATGACTGACTAGCTGTCGTAACTCTCACGTCATCTCGCTCACCTGTGAGCCTCTGGAACTTTATATTGGGCAATTCCTTTCCTTTAGGATGGCAATACATTTTTAGACAAGATTTTGTCTCTGTTTCTCTTGTAATGATTGCCCAACTGTCTGATTAATGTTTAGTAGCTTGAACTGAATTGTTTATTTCACCCTTGGTTTTTTTCTACAGGCTGGCTGTTGTTCTGTATTATGGTATATGTAGGATAAGATGCAGTACATGCATGCCACCATCTGAAGGCACATCAGAAGGCAGCACTTTATTCAATCATTCAGTTAGCAAATGATGATGCATTCCTGCCTCCAAAAATGCCTTAGAAGTTAAACATGCCTAGAGTTAGGTCCTAAAGCAATGTAATCTCTTGGTCCACAAAATAATTTGTATACAAATGTGAACTTTGATAAACTGGAAAAGTGAAAGTGGAAGAATGAGGCCGTGCACCATAATTAAGCTTTACCTAGAGTCAAGTTCACTTATATTCAATTCAGTTATTTATACACTGTGTTTAACAGTAGATTTAGTCAAATCCAGCTATTTAGATTCCTGCTGAGCAAGCCAGAGATGACAATAGCAATAAAATAAAATGCCCAGAGAGATATGAAGAAGAAACCTTGAAGGGACCCACACTCATCGGTATGACACCAAATAGTGGGATTATAAATCTTTACAGTTTACAGGTGGAGAAGAGTAAAAACATGTGAGTGTGTTGAAAGCATGTTCAGTATGAGCGTATTGTGAATAAGAGTTCTGGGATGAGCACAAGACAGTTTTTATGATTACAGCAGCGGTTGTTAGGTACATATCTACAGTACTGGATGTGTGTCTTGGGTATAAACTGTTTTTTTAAAGGAAGTGTCTTTAGGGTTGCCATCACAGCAGAAAGGGTGTCACAAGTGAAGCTTCAATCAGAAGTTGAGCATGCATTTTCATACACGCGGGGATGCGAGCAACACTGTCTGAGTTACAGCACTATAAAATGACCAGCCAGCACTCAGCTCATTAAGCCTGATTGCTTGTTTTGATTCCATCAAGTGCACTTCTGGAAACAATAAAAAAAGCCTTGTTCAGAGACTGTAGGCAGGCAACAACTTTCCAGCTTCCCTTCTACAATGGATTTCCAAACAAATGCTAATGCCAAGTTCGTAATTATCAGCAATCAGAGATTGTATTTGTACATCTAATTTATATGATATTTACAACCACTCATTAAGAGTCCTGCAATGTTTGAACAAATGCAGACCGAATTTCCGTGCTATGACATTTGATTTGTCAGCACTTCAGCTTTTCAGTTCCACAAGAACCCCCATATTACATCTGTTAATGACATGTTATAAAAGCGATTACAGGTCAGAGAATCACCGCCTAAGAGGATCCAGAGGGAATACAATTATCTGCAGCTCTGTGAAGGTAGGACATGAAAGATTGGAAAATTTTTGAAGCACCTCCCAATCGAGGCAGACCATTGATTTCTTCGCAGCCCCTGTTCCCTAGGCTAGAAGGCCATCTATGTAATTGGCAATGCTGCTCAATGTTCACATTCATCAGTCTGCAGGTTACTAACCTGCCCTCTGAATTACTCCATACTCTCTGCAAAGCTACCAATGTAGAAGTAAAAGCAAACCATTGAAGGTGTTAAAAGATCGAGATTTATATTCAGTTAGTACGCTGCCTTGAAAGCTTTATTTCTAACACATTAACCCCATTAACCCTAATGTGTTGTTTTTTGCCACCATAGGAATCTGTATGAACCATTTGGCTGTATTGCAAATTCAGAATAAAATTTTTTTTTCTATTTCTATTTTTCTAATAAGGCCTATTACAAATAGGATTTCTATTGGACATACAAACATACAAATTCAGTGACAACATGAACTATATCTAAACCAACAAGATAACACCACAGTTACATACACACCCAACTAATACAGAAAGTTATTACGGCATTTGAGTAAATCTACACAAGTTTGAATTGTAACGTTCCAGAAGATATTTTCTTGGTTTGTTATTGTAATGTTGCACACACCATGTTTTCAGATCACACACAAAAATAATATTTTGGTACTGTTAAACCCAGTAGCCCTGGGATAGGTTGGCGACCTGCCCTGGCTATGCTCCTCCTCTCGCCAAGTCAGCTGGGATCGGCTCCAGCTTGCCCGTGACCCTGAGGGAAAACTGGTATTGAGGATGGATGGATGGATGGATGGATGCTGAACCCAGGGTCCTGCCTCACAAGTGTTCCTGTGATAGGCCACTCCCACCCTGACCTGGATAATGTGCTTACTGATGATGAATCAATGAATGAATGTTACAGTTCCCACCTTAAAATTAAAAGTTGCCACAACATTTTTAGAAAACTCTGAAAGTTTAACAGAGCAAACGCTTTTGGAGGACTGCAGGTTTGTAGAATTGCAACTTATAAAAAAAAAAGGTCTACAAACCTAAAATGTGTTGTTGCCTGGGAAACCCTTCACGCAAAATGTTGTACCGTGTATAGTTCTGAAAACTTTACAGAACCGAATGTTTCTCTTTTGCATGTATCTCAAACGGAAGTAAAGTTCAAGCATTTATAATTGCCCCAAAAAGTGAAAAGGGGTAAAAATACACTGATGTTCACTGTGGGAGAAAAATCACACTGAGATAGCAAGGTTTTAGATGTCTTTAGGCAGACTGACTCTTTCTACCACTGCAATGTCCCAGTGTGATCTCTACAGGAAGATAGCGTAGGCAAGAGTGAAAAGTAAATAAAAATATTTCTGCATCCTTTTGGTGAAATATTTATGGCTCCTTGAAGTTGAGTTGCCAAAGAATGTTAGAGATAGACGGACACATCAATTTTTTTTATCTTTTCTAACTGTTTTCCAAAATAGCTGCTAGATGATGGATAATTTGTTAGTTGTGGAGCTACCAGATATTCAGCCCAGCTATTGTGTACAAGACAACAAAGATGGAAATACAACCTATTTTAGTGACATCCAGATCCAACCACCACCTGACCAGAAGACAGTAAACAACTTCAGGTAGCCTGGCCGTGCACAGCTAAACTCCTTGCTTTGTATGTAAATGAAAAAGTGTATTATCTTAAGCCTCCTGCAGTCATTAAGAAGTGCAGTGTCTCCAGGTCCAGGCTTCATTAAGCTCGGCCTGATAGAGGGAGTCTCACTGGTCTTATGTAACACCACAAAGGCACTGGGATTAAATTCCTGCTCCTAGCAGCAGGTGTATTAATGTGGCATAAAGGGCTAGATGAAGCATAGGAGAGTGTTAAAAGTGCTGCAGAATACAGAAGGCTAAATCAGCAACACAAACATAGAGGAGCGAAAGGTGAAAGGAGTGAAAGCGAATTATTTCCAGTAGAAGTAAGATATAAGTCTCTTATAATATCACTTCCGTGGCACACAAAAACAAAATTATGCCACAGCGCTGTTGAATTCTCAAATCTGATTGGACAGAAGGGGGTGATTAATTTTTTCTAACAGCTCTGACAGTACTGCTGGCTGTAATTCAAATCACAGGTTTATATGAACTAATGCACTGGACTTGCATGATGCCATGTTATATCAGGTTTTGTAAAAAGTCAGGAAGCTTTGTTGTTACAGGAAAGTCTTCAGAACAGATGACTTTGGTTTCTTTAATAAATAAAAAAGTGCGATCATATAAAACACTTTAGGATGTCCTGTTATTGAAAAGTCAACGCTGTTGATTTTTTTCAGCACACAGCAAGGCTTTTATTTATTACTAATATGACTCTTCATTCTTAAAAATAGAGGTGACTGAAATGGGGTCTTTACGCAGATGTCACAGAAGTACCAATTTCCCAAAGAACAAAAATCTTTTTGTAAGTAATGGAGCTTGAATTATTTTCTCTAGGAATGGAAAGTGATTCTTCAATTTATTGTGGTAATCAGTCTGAAGTCAGATATCTAGCCTACATTTCATACAACTTAAGCCATGTGAAGTGCTATGAAATAGTACGTGTATAGCTGAATAGTAAGTGTTGCATCTTCTCAAATCAAAAGCTGCTAATAGCATCGGGAATATGTCTGTAAAATGTAGTGGATATATATATATATATAGCAGACATATATAATTACCAGCTAAATGCCTTTTGCCCCTTGAGGAGATCTTCATTAACAGACCTATATGAAAGCCCAGTCTGATATGAGATAAACTAAACCATCCCTAGAGCACAAACAGTGTTACCATTTTATGCTTGACATGTTCCATCTTGTAGCTAAAACACATCTAAGAAGCTTCTGTATCTTCGTAGCATTAGCATAAGGAGTCGTAATGACCATTATAGAGGAGAAGTACATCTAGTGCGCCCACGGCTCTTTTTAATGAGATGCTAATTCTGGTTCTGGTTTACAAATGGCCTGACAGTTTCGTAGTAACCTCACCCATCTGTGAGGTGATGCAAAGTAAAGTAGCAGTCTCTCGCCAGACTGCAGTCAAAGATGGCACCCACCACGGCGCCCGCCTACCCAGTGTCTGTATTTACAATTGCCTCATTGCCTGTTTGCTATTCTGGCCCACGTTTCTTCCCCAGAAGGGCCGAGATACAAAAGCAAGGAAATGTGGGGGCAAAGGGGCAAACATGAACATATCACAGCACACGTACTCACCAGGGACTTTCAGATGCTGAGAGAATACCAACACCTGAGCCTGGTGCAGAGTGCAAGGCCAGAACAGCATGAGGGGAGGAGAAATAGCCTTAAATCTTCCACATCACCTGGACCACTAAGAGAATACATTTCATAAAAATGTGCCATCTGGAATGATAGCGTTGGATTTCCTTTCATTCTTCAAAAGCAATTTCATTTTCCAGCACAAAAAATTCCAGAGATTCATTTTTCTAACCTCCAGGTCCTATTATTCTTATCTCAACAACTCTACTCCCAGTCATATGTCAGTGCATTTTTATGGTGAATTATTTTTTACATTATTAAGCAAAGTCCTGGAATGAGATGAGAGAAAATGTTTAAGAATTGGCACCTCATTTGATGCAAACTAGAGCGTTTAAAATTTCCTCATCATGCTACATTACACTCATTTCCCCACAGATTTCTCTCTCATTTCACATAGGCAAACAAAAACACCTATGTTCTGTTCACTAGCATATTAGAAAAAAAAGGGTCTTTTTAGTACCCCAAAGGGTTCTTCAGGAGGTCCCATTTATAATGTACAATTTTTGGCCCAACTTTACGTCTGCAGAGAAAAAAAAATAGTAAAAAGAATTCTGAGACTCTGATTCTGCGCAATTTGAAATTGTAAACTAAAAAACAAGGACAAAAACACGCAAATTGCAAAAAAAGAAACTCACAAATATCGAAACAAATTATTCAGTAAAGCAATGTTTTGCAAAAACTAAAATGGAAACACATTTTTCACGTTTAAGTCACATGACATGACATGAGAAGGCGGTGGATGCAATCGAAATCACGTGCCAAAACTTATCAAATCTTGGAGACCTGTTTAAATCGAATGACTATCGCGAGACCTAGCTTTGATCGCGAGACATCCCTCGATGGAAATACAGATCTTTTGCAATTGTATTTTGTCGACCTTTTGAAAAAATTGCTTCTATTTTGAGCAAAACTGCAACGGAGACCCACCTATCGGCACTGGTTGGCCATGCAGGGAATCTTATGAGCCAGTAACTACTGTATGAGTGGTAAAGAACATTTTTAATGCTCCTCCTGAGTTAGTTTTCGCAGGTCCTGAAATGAACTTTGCTACATCTGTAGAATGATAAAAGTATAATTCACTCAGTCAGACAAGAGCTACGCGCCAGTCTGAAAGAGTTTTATTAATGCATAGCGCTACTGCTCGCTTCAAACCCCAGGCCATGCAATATTCAAAGCCAGCAATTTTTCTATTCTGTTTTCCTTAACTTGCAGAATGGACACAGAAGCCCACTGGCCTTGTGGATATATCAGTTTCATTGACTGAAGTGTTAATAAATAACTTCCAGGCTTATCAAATACAAGTGGTCCTACCAGGGGTAAAAAAAAAAACCTCCTAGGATAGTACCTGGAGTAATAAGCTTACGAATAAGGCCTACAAATAATTTGATGCCAGTATCAGTGCCTGTATTACATGCTGCTGAACAGGTAGGGTTTAACTTGACATGTAATTTATTGACTTTTATACCACAATGCTGATAAATCCTAGCTTCTGATTGGTCAGGAGGTGTTGATTTATTTCTACAAACACATTAGTGCCAGCTCCAAGGCAAATCACAGGTTGTTTATATTCATTCATTTGTTTTTGTATGTTGCTTCTAGGTACGGTGGTGCGGTGGTTAGAACTGTCACCTCACAGCAAGAAGGTCCTGGGTTCGATCCCCGGGTCACCCAGGGTGCCTTTCTGTGTGGAGTTTGCA
>JAQQZR010000004.1:6464998-6498869 GCA_030068235.1 Notoglanidium macrostoma
TTCACTGAAAAGCGTTCCAGGTGACGACTTCATGAAGCTGGGTAAGATAATGCCGATTGCATCATCACGGGAAATGGTGGCTACTTTGAACAATCTAAAATATGAAACCGGTTTTTAAAAAAATTTTTTTTTTTTTACACTTTTTTGTTTACCACATAAGTCAGTATATGCCATACTGTACGTGTTGCTTCATAATTTCGATGTATTCAGTAATGTTTTACAACGTAGAAAGCAAAAAAAATAAAGCAAAACCTATGAAAAAGAGTAGGGGTGTACAAACTTTTGACTGGTAGTGCATGTAGATGGGAATCTCTTAGAGGTAGAATAATGTGGCTTTTGAATTAATATGAAAACAACACGAATGAACAACTCTGTGTGCTGATTAACTGTGGGATCATTACTCATTTCAGATTTGCATATGTACCCTTATGTTTGGCTAAAAAAAGGTTGACGTTATATCTCGAATACTATCCACACTGTTTATGCCTTATTTTAATGGCAGTCATGTAATTAACTTGTGTCGCCTGACATCGCCAGTTCTTGACTCAAAACCAGCAGCATTTTGATTTTGAGCCAATTTTCCCAGTCAAGAACCATCTCTTTTGCTCTGAAAATGAGAGCAGAGGTTCAACATTAGCCGCCAGCACTAGAATCATCACCTGTGCTTTTTGTGTTGAAAAAACCAACAAAATGATAGCTCAGCTCACATATGCATTAAGGTAGGGAATGATCTGAGAGTACTTCTCACCAGAGCATGAGTAGGAGGAATATCACACGGAGCTACAACAGTTTCATGTGTGTAAATGAAAAGCATAATAGACAGATCCTCCTGAGAGACAAACCCAAACCCAGGCACCCTCCTGCATCTACAATCCAACATGGCATTTGATTGAATGTCTTGTCCCAGGTCTAATGCTGCAAAGCATTTGCAAGCTAATCAGTCAATTAGGACTCTCTCTATGGGTTGACAGGTCTCAGTTGGAATCGGTGTATAAGTGTGAGTGTGTGTGACTGTGAAATCACTCACCACATTGGATGCAGGACTGTATTAAGTGCACTCAAGTATAAGATTGGGAGTAGATAGTTGCCTCTCTGTGGCTGTAGAGGGGCGGGGATCGGCTGAGGCAATTATTGAATACAAGGTTCCTGCAATGGCCTCTGTGTGGCTTTGTAAAGCCGAAATACTTGGTTGTATATATTCTAATATGGGAATATTTTAAGAATAGTTAAAAGAACACTGTTAATCCATGCCACAGTACATACGTGTTCACCACCATGAACTTTCCCCAATCATTTTGTTGGGTTAAATATAAATGTGACATAGAACCACATAACATTAACATTACAAGGTGGGAAGGTTCAATGTGGGTGAATACTTATGTAAGGCACTGTAAATGTCTGTCAAGGTTAACATTTAGTTGACTAAATTTTCAAAATTTCAAATGATCTGACGGAATCCATAGGTAACTGTGAATGTAACCTAAAATTATTTCAGATTATATATTTGAAAAGGATGATTTCAGCCAAATGTAACAACCAAAAGCAGTCAAACATGAACACATTAGGATCTGTATGTATTCTAGATGTGATTAACTCCTCTCTAAACATGAGTCACACCACACTCCCTCAAATCTATGCATAAATATTAGTGCCCTTCCCCCTGAAGTAGGTTAGTTAAGGTTACCATGGTAATGACCATCTCATGCTGCAAGAATGGTATGATTATACCCTGCATCATGATATAGCCTTATATATCTGGTAAAGCTGTAATTTTGTATCTGCATTGTTTAGAACATGAATTTTCATACTCAATTACAGACAAAACCTTTTTAAGAATAACATTTTCTCCTTGATACTTAGATGCTGAGATTTGGATAGGATTGGATATCTTTTGCATGACTGCCTTCTTGAGAAAAAACCTACAGGAATGAAAAACAACAAGCCTCTTATGTCCATCGAAACTCCCCATAACCATCTTTCAGCCCTGCAGTAGTGTCAGAGTGTCGATAGTATTTCTGCATGAGAGAACGTGGATGTTGTGGTGTGTGTGTGTGTGTGTGTGTGTGTGTCTGGTAGGCTGTGAAAAATGGCCCATATTGTTTGGAATACATTAGTGTGCATGCAGGAGGACATAGCCCTGACTGCAGAGCCGAGAGGCAAACACGGCATGTCATGACAACACATTCTGACAGAACTTGACTTCATGCCACTGCCTCTCCAAATCTCTGTATCCACTCGTGCGTGAGTCACACCAACAATTTGACCCACTTCATAACAGGCCATCAGAGAATGATGTCATCTGAAGCACTGAAGGTTCGGACTGAGCAAACTGAGCACTTTTCACAAACTCGATGAATATTAAGCCCTGTTCAGACAGGCTTCAGACAGTTCTGGGGGGGTCTAGGGTTTAGTAATTATTAGCTGGAGTATCTCTGGGACTTCAGTCCCAGCCGAAAACTGTCATGACAGTAACAGTTATGAACCGGCGAGATCATACTATTTTGGTGAGCCTGTGTCCGCTATAGCCTCAGAAATAAAAGGAATAAAAGGAATCAGTGTTTAGTTCTGGCTAACAAATTTGAAAACCCAAATTTAGAAAAAAAAAAGGAGGCTCATACCTGTTATTTAACACAAGAAGCAAGGAACTGTGAATGTGAGTACATGGAAGTACACAATGGGCACCTGATGGCAACCGTACGTTCTAATACATGCTGAGAAAGGGAGAGGTAAGGGTGGGCGCATTGAGTTGAATCCTACATACTCAAACTTTAATGTACCCTTCCCATCAACTGAAACCCGTTTGGTCATTCCTCACTCAAGAGAGGTGTCATTCAGTAGATGTTTTTGTTTTTCGCACCATTCTGTGAAACTTTGTAGGCTTTACCCAAGAATTGGCCTAGTTTAAAATGAAGAACAAGAAAATATAAATTACTTTTAACAGGACTGGTCAGAGACGTGATGATTCTGAGGGGTTTAGGTAAGATATTTAATTCCTCGCACAGGTTTTAAGCCTATAGACATGTCATGGTCTGTCAGGTAGTCGGGGTGTGTCACATGCGCAGGTTAGGAGACGGCAGTGAAAGCAATTGTGTTTATTAAACACTCTAACAAGCACTTATAATGGACAAAACAGTTTGCATTAAAATTAGCTATATGTTGTACACATGGAATTGTTAGTGTGAAGAGTTCCATGAAGCCACTCCTTTCTCTGTGATTGACAAACACTTACAGATCACTTATCTCGTGCAAATCGATCATAATTACTACAGATTACCCATGGCAACAAAACTTAACATACATATGTCTGGAAATCTTATCCTATTTGAATAGTCCATAAGAATGATTTTTATTTTTTTTCCTAGATGGTTGCCAAAGGTTCTGAAATAAAGTTGCAGATTATTAGGAAGTGTTGTGAAAATCAGTAGGATCAGCACTTATTGGGACAGGATCAGCATCCAGTAGTGGATTTATTTCATGAAATGAACAGCATTCTGCATTGAGCATGAAACAGACAACACAGAGCACTGAACCAGGATCATCTTCTCAGATCAATTCTTCTGCATGCTGGTTCTCCAACACAAAAGCACACAACATGGTCTGTCATGTGGCACAGTGTCTGCAGACATATTTGTTTTGACACGACTCAAAACCACCTGATTTCAATTAATTAGCTTGTCTCCTAAACAGCGTAGGAAACCTAATTGATGAAACAGATGGAACGAGTACCTGTAGCTGTAGGAGATCTTGATGAGCCTTTAGGGAATTTAACAGATATTTTCTTCATTTCATACGTGAAGTAGAAATTCGTTTGAGATGTAACATCAAAAGCATTTTTCATGACATTAGCGTTTTGCCTGTAGCGTCCTCTCTTCTGTCTTTAATGGTGAGTAATCAGTTGGTGCATCTTTGTGCGTCTCTCTTACTTTCAGTGCAAATCATAAATCTTTACCAACTCTAAGGCCTGGGAACAGAGACTGCTGAGAGATTCAGCACAGCAGCAATTTCTCCAAAATTATCAGTGAAATGAAGGAGAGATTTTAAGTGACGCAAGGGAAGAGAAGCCTCAGGCATAGGAAAAACCCAAGTTTGATTTTTTTTATTCAACTACATGACACACCTATAACTTGCCATTGTATTGCTATATCAACATGGGGATTTTTTTTCTTTTCTTGATCATGCCCTTTTTTAGAATAAAGTAGTAGGATTTTCTGAAACATCATTTGTAGTATAGGATTGAAGTACAAGCTTGGCTTCCAGGTTTCAACATTCAGAATGCCTTCTCACATTCACCATCTGTCTGTATCTTTAATTCCTTCATGACTTCTATATCAGTGCAAAATGGAATAGGTCCATCTCATTCATCATCTCATCTTCTCAGTTGGAGCTGGAAATCTTCCAGTATGTATAAATAACACTTCCAACACTGTAGGAGTAAAGCTAAAGGTAGAACAGCATAAGGCATCTTCGATACACATCTACAACAGCAAACTGATTCATGTGTCATTTGTGAGGCAGTTGACCATCTAGTGTTGAGGTTATAGCTGAGCGGCAGCAAAAATAGACTTTAAATTCTGTCATGTAGTGTATATAGTACTGTGAAAAAAGTCCAACACACCATATATTTTTAAACAATTCTTTGTCTTAGCTGTGAAAAGAAAAAAAAAGAAGAAAATTTTAATTGAAATAAATGTTTGCTAACATTAACCATAAATTTAAGACTAGTGAAACATAATGTTATGATTTGCAGATGAGTAAATACAAAAGCAGAAACAACCAACATTAACAGTTGATAACTATAGAACAAGCAAAGGATCGAGCAATGTGAAAAAGGAGAAATTCATTCACTCATTCGAGGAACACTGGGGCAAGGTGGAATACACCCTGGATGGGATGTTGGCGCACTGTTCACACACTCATTCACACAACTAGCAGTGGCAATTTAGAGTAACCGATTGACCTAACCATGTCTTTGGGCTGTGGTAGGAAACCCATGCAGGCATGGGGAGAACATGCACACTCCACACAGAAAGGTTCCAGTTGGCCAGCAGGTTCGAACCCAGAACATTCTTGCGATGTTCATTGTGCCGCTCTGCAAATGATTACGAACAAATAAAAAAAACATCAGTACAAACTGAACATCTACTTTTCACTCAATGTGTTGTTAGCAGTGTAATTGGTGATGAAAAGGGTTGTGTTAAATTACAAAAGAACGCAAAACCTTCAGACTTTCGGACCCCACAGTGATATACATACAATGAATGTGGATCAGCTGTCTGATAGTCTTGTGACCAAACTCTCCAAGATGCTTGAAATAACCAACCAGCTGATTTACTTAAAGTGTGGTTACCCCCAAATATTGACTTGATTTAGTGATTTAAAAACTTTTCAAAAACTTTTCATTGTTTTTGAAAGCATACAGAGCCTCTGGGGTGACATGGTGGTTATTTTGGTGATCACAAATATTGTGAAATATCACAAATTCTGAGGTTATGAGTTAATATTTCGAGACCACAATTTTAAGTGTCTCAATGGGCACCAATTATTATGCCGTGGCCACAAGATATCAAAATCATGAACTGTGTAACTTAAGCCTAAGACTTTATTTTGCAGGATCATACATCGTGCATGGCCTCTACTTAATTATTTGGAAGGAACAGGAGTGAAAAAGCTTATTAATTTGAAGAATTAGCTTGAGGTTGTGCAGGCTAATGATATATCCATGTCACAGCACCGGTGACTCCAGTATGTCTTCATCTTTTAACAATGAAGTAATATTATCACAAGCTTTCTGAACAGTACTATATAGAGTAAATATATACATTTAAAGAAACAATTAATACTAATTGTGGCTGATCTCTGAGTAGGATTGTACAATTAAATACAATACCATAAATGTATGGCAGTTGAATCTTTTGATTAATTAGAAAAAGTTCATAGCTGACAAATCTATAGAGTTTCTTTCTTTAGAGCTGGAGGCTGGAAAAAGAAAAGGTTATTTCTGCATAAAGGCAAAGCTTGGCATTTCCCTGCAAAAAGCAAAAAGTCTCCTTGGGTATGCTCATTTCATTTGAACTGGATGGGAAGCTAGTCCTGCAGTTTTTAAGGATATTACAAGATGCTGAGATGAAAGCACATTTAGTTTTCACTTCCTGTGATCCTTCTTTATCTACTTAGCTACAGATATGAGCCTTCTTCCAATGAAATGATATACAGACAGTCATCTCAGGGAGTTTGAGCGGAAATGTTAAAGCACCACATCAGAAAAAGCTGACAGCCATAGCATCAGTCTGTACCACAGAAACCAGTCTATAAAAATACCAAAAAGCTCTGAAAACTGAACTGAACCATGGAATCAATCGATATTTTGATTTTGTATCTGAAACTCCATCAGGATGTGCCAACAAGATGCCACTTGGTCCAGCAGGAAGTGAGAGCAGATGTGGAGGAGGGGCACACTAGCAGAGTAGTGGGAATGCCACTGCAAGGAGCATGGCCAAGCTGTGATCATGCACACGACCACAGAATATCATGGTCGGAGTTATAGTGAGCTGAATCCCAATGCATCAAGTTCCTTCTTCAGTCATTGTACGATGTGCTCCAGAGTTCATCATACCGCTTCTACTGGGGCAAAGAAACTCCTGCATGCCCATTGTGTTCCAGTACAGGGACACTGTAGCACATTTTCAGTTCTGCCCGAAAGCCCTGGGAAAGGGCCACTATCAGTGGCGCCATGAGTAGGTTTCGAAAACAGTTGCTCGAACCATCTGCTTGGCCATAGCCTATTACAAGCACAGAGAACAACAAAACAGACCATCTCCTTTGGTAAGGCTGGAGAGAAACCCAAAGCACACCAAAGGGTACCAACAGAGCCCTGGCAATCTCCAGTTTCCAGTGTCCATCACGGTGACCACACTCGGACCAGACATAGTTCTGCCAAAAGAAGCATTGAGGCAGGTGGTCATGCACGAGCTCAAAGTTCCCTAGGAAGGCACAGTGAGGAATTAAGTCAGGTACACTGACCTGGTAGAAGATTGCCAAAGGCAAGGGTGGGGGACACAGCGTATGCCTATTGTAAGCCATGGTCAAGCACTACTCAAACACAAGTCGGGGTCTGATCAACCATGGCTGGATGTCCCAAGTGAGGGTGTCTGATGTTTTTATACCTGAAACACCCAGTAACCCCAGGATACATCACTGATGATGTGTCACGCATCACAAGATCTAATGGCATGTACTTTCTAGAATATCGTTGAATGTCAAAACCTTTAAATATCCATTTAAGCCCCAATGATATGGATAATATAGCTGATAATATGATTGCTGAGCCGTGTGGAACAGCGTCATTATCATCTGATGATAATGATAGCAAGCTCAGCATTTATAGACTACGTATATCTCTACTGCAGAATGTAATGACCTTTCTGTTCCTTTCTTTGGACATTAGTCTTAAAAATCAGCTGACCATATGAGATTTCTATGAAAAAAATGTATAGATTTAACACCATTAACATGAATCATTTATCTTTAGCAACTATACATAGGGGATAAAATCAGATTCACCAGAACATGAAACTGTATTCTTGCTTGTAAAAAAATATTTTAAAAATGTATTATTACTGGAAATAACATTGGAAATGTATTGGAAATCTTAAATATTTAAATACTGCCAACCCAGCCACAAGGGAGTACATAGTCTAGTGTATTTCTGAGTGCCAGTCCCAAGCCCGGATAAATGGAAGGGTTGCGTCAGGAAGGGCATCCGGCGTAAAAACTTAGCCAAATCAGACATGCGGACAAAATGGCTCCGCTGTGGCGACCCCTAACGGGTGTAGCCGACGGACATTTATTTTATACAGACTTGCTCTTATGCTCATGGGTTGAATAAATATAACATCAGTGCTGGTGTACTCTGTTAACATTTTTAAAAAAATGTCAGTTATTACGTTTTGTTAACATTACGTAGGGTTTATTAATCCTGATGTTCTTGGTTTAGGGAACCTTAATGTAGCATTAAACACCGTGATGGTGTTTAATTGGTTCCCTGGTTTGGTTCCCTGCTTGTTAAAACAGGTTGTTTATATTTAGGAAGAGGAGAAATCCTTAATATATAATATCATGTTGTTGATTGAAATGTCCACAGATATTATTTTCCCATTTACATCACAGTGCTGTTGTATTCGTGATTCTGATTGATGATGATTAATTTTCAACAGCAGCTCTGACGAAAATTGCTGTCTGAAAGCAAATCATAAGTTTATACAGATGCTTTCATTATAATATATTAGTGGTTCTGTAGTAACACCTTATTCACAGGTGAGTGGGTTAAAAATGCTTCATATGGTGAAGTTTTCTGTGAGTAGACATTTATTGAGCATTTTGGAAGGACTTTAAGCTTTTCAATGAGAAAGTCTGCAGTCAAGAGGGCTTGTTGTTTTTTCAGTAACACGACGAACTGCATTTTGACATTGTGTCGTTTCAAAGATATTTCTGTCTTTAATTATGAAAGATTGGTTTACATTTATGTGGATGCACATTATTAACATTTCAGAATTTTTCAGAATTTTTTTGCATTCCAATCAATATTACTTATTTGTAGTTTTTAATGGTGATAATTGACATTCATGTCTATCATTTTAGCACATTTTTCCTTTTTAGCTACTGACATAAATTTACTCCCTGTCAAGAATGTACTTTTACAGAGTGGGTAGAAACAAGATTGTTCTAGCCTGGCTGCCCAGTCCATCCCTGTATGGCTATTAGCTATGGTGAAAGTTGTTTCTGTACAGCCAAGCTTTGTTATTTAGATGTGCCATGGTGCCTTAATTTGAGGAGGCTAAAAATATATGACAGTGAAAGTGATAACAAGGACAGGAGTGCAGGATAGCCAGTGTTATCTTTTAAGTAGATGTTGTAAAATGTATTACTGTCAAAAAAATGAAATTGACTAAATATTTATAAATAAGGGTCACCCATAGGTGATAGGTGTCATTAGGTGTGGTGATGGTAACACTAGCTAGTGGAATTCTCTACATGATACTGTGTGAAAATCACATCTACACTAAAAAGTATCTTCCTAATTACCTGTGCATAAATAGATTCTGTTTTTGTCTAGTATTTTGAAAAACAGACCTTTGTGAGGTTTTTTTTAGATATAGGAACTGTTTCATCTATAACGCTAGCATTCCTAAAATACAAAGCTCAAAGCTTTCTTACCATGACCTCAGAAAAATATTGTCATTGGCCAAAATAAAAATATTTGATTATATCCAGGCTTTTAGCATCCTCTAGACATTTTCCCCAAATTCATAATAATAATAATACTTATTATTATTATTATTATTATTATTATTATTATTATTATTATTATTATTATTATTTAACACATAGTCATATGAAGAATTTTGCACAGAACACCCACATTTAATGTCATGTACACATGCAATATTATTTTTATTGCTGTAAATTAACTGTGTAATCACACTATATTGTGAATATGAAGATTGTGTTATGGTAAGTAACAAGCGATGCACAAAAAATGTAACAAGTCGTCAAAAAGTGACATGGCTTTAAAGTGAGAATGGGCATCTGATTCAGCAAATATTTTGCCCTTGATTCCTCTGTCCTCGGTACAAACCGGGGAAGTGAGTTATTGATGTGTTGTATTTGACATGCAATAAAGAATACCATATATGATCTGTGGGCTTTACCTCAAAATGAGGTTGTATTTATGTTATTACATTTTTTTCCCATACTTTCTTTTATTTACTAATAAAAGACTAATAACACATTTATAGAAAAACACAATTTTCTATAACAGCAGCTCTGAGAGTAGTTCTGGCTGCAAGGCAAATCACAGGTTTATATCAGTGTGCTCATTCTAATCCGGTATTATTTCTATAGTAACAACTTGCACAGGGATTTGTATAATTGTTGATATGGTGAATTTTTCTCTATGGAGACGCTTATTTAGCATTTATGGAAGGAGTCTCCAGTGTTAGCCTTTTGCAACAATCATAAACAATACTATAAGTTTAGGCTTTCTGACATTTGGAAAGTATTTAGGACAGAGGACTGTGTGCTTTGCCGTTTATTGCTGTTACAATAAGTGATAACAGGAACTAACTTGATTCACAGATGTTCCACAATGTAACTATAAATGGAGATAATGTAGAAGGTTGTCACATCCACATCTGAATCAGCTACGAACTCCATTTCCCTACAGCCTTCACTGCATACAAACATGGCAGACACGGACTACAATTCACAGCAGCACCAGTGCAGAGGCTCTCTGCAATACTAATTACTCCCATTTTCCCCAGTTTCCCATTGACGCTCATCACCTGCAGTATATAAGGACTCAGACTCACTCTGACAAGTCGCGAAGCAACCATACAGTTCCGGACATTGCCAAGCCTGCTTATCTGTTTGCCTATCGGTTTCTTGACTTGTGCCCTGTTTTTATGCCTACGATTTCTGTCCTGCCCTTTGAACTCAGTTTGCAGCTTGGTTGGCCCAGTGCCTGTGTTGACCCTGACTTATGGATCATCCCTCTGGTTTTGTTTGCCTGGTAATCTCTTCTGTCCTCAATTTCATCCTCCCATGTCACACTCCTTACACCTGACAGATGTCATTCTTATATAAGTAAATTAAGTAAATTTGTTAGAAATGGCAAAATGTGTGGTGGTACTCTCTCAATAATTCTCTGCTTTTCATGGAGTGGGCATCACACCACCCCATTTATGATTATTTTCCTATAACTGCATATTCCCTTATGTATTATTCTTTACATATTTAATTTAGGTTGTCTTTAATCAATTATTGGCTGTCTAGAAGAGCCACTATAGTAATGGCCTTTTGTAGTTCACTGGAGATAATGATAATGTGACTATTAGAGCTTCCTCCTTTCTCAATGTGCAATAACTGAAGGAGTGGCTTGGGCATGACTCCTAACAACTTAAATATCTAAAATGTTAAATGTTTTAATTGAATTGACCTAAATTGAAAAAAATAGATAAATTGGATTACAATTATGAATGTCAATTATGAAACTAGATCACAGTGAGTCATTACCCTGAGTGCTGAAGATGGAAGATGAAGCTTAATGCCCACCCTCTGATTTTGAAAAGTGGAAAGTATTTTTATTAATTGATGTCCTTTTTAAATTACCTCCTTTAAAAAACCCCTCCCAGAAGCTGGACCATAGCCACAGGAAGATAAAGATCACACACTAACTGATGCAATTATCATCTTTGCTGGGGCTTTGCTACATTCTTAAAGGGGTTCTTGTTAGGGTAGTGGGATTCAAGGCATTACTATTTAGATATATTTATATATGAACAGATATTTGTTGAACTGGAAGTAGAAAAGTACGTTATAAGCAGAAGGTTCAGTGCTTAATGCTTCACAACAAACTGGACAACCTAAAGTCCATAAATAATGTGAACTGTGATTAACTAAACTCAGAACAGGTATAACCAATCAATACTCAGGGGACTGTGGAGGCTGCTGAGACTGCTAGGAAATGGAGTCCTGTTGGAGAGTCTGTTGGCTTAAGCCTGGAGATGTGGAGGAGACGTGGACGTGACTATAGCGTGGAAAGTCCAACTGGTATGTAACATCATTGATGCACCTGAGGATCTTGCAGGCACCAAGCTTACGACAGCCGGCAGAGCCTCTGTGGTCTTTTGTGGCCAGCCAGACTTGGTCTCCCAGGTTGTAGGTGGGGGTCTCACCCCTGCGCTTAAAGGCCTTACTTCAGCATGCCACCTGTTCTAGCCATCAATGGGCCTGCTCCCATACCTGCTCGCTCCCCCAAAATCACTCATCATCAGCAGGAGCCTCTGTGTGAGTGGGTGGGACGCCTCCAGGGGAAAAGAGGCAACAATACCCCAGGACACACTGAAAGAGAGAAAGCTGGGTCGCCCAGTTCACCAAGTTCTGGGCGTATTTAGCCCAGGGAAGGAACTTGGACTACTCTCCTTTTTCTATGAGCAGTATGCCATACTTCCTGGTTGGCCTGCTCTACCTGGATATTAGCTTGGGGATGGTGACCTAAGTACAGGCTTACGGAGACCCCCATCTTCTCCATGAAGTCTGCCCAGACTTGAGATGTGAACTGTGGGCCTTACTTGCTCACAATGTCTTCAGAGATTCTGAAGTACCAGAACACATGCTCAAAATGAGCTCAGCCATGCGGAACACTGTGGGGAGTTCTGGGAGTGGTATGAGTTGGAGTGATTTGAAAAAGCAGTCCATGATGATCATAAACACAGTATTCTCCTTAGGCTTGGGCAGATCACTGATGAAGTCAGTGGAAAGATGGGAGGATGTGAGGAACCTTGGACATGGCACAGGTACAGCATGATGTCACATACTTGTTTATGTTGGCAAGCAAGTTGACGTACCGGTACTTGTTTTGGAGGCGTGAGTACATGTGCTGTGTGCTAGGATGGCCAGTAGCAGGTGCAGTCTAAGCCCAGGAAATGAGAAGAGCATGCAACTGAGGGGGAACGAAGGTGAGCACAGGAAGGCAATCTTCGGGGACATGACCTTGCAGGGTGTTGGCAATTTGCTTGCCAATCTTCCAGGTCAGCGGATTAAGGAAACAGGAGGGAGAAAGGATGGTGCCAGGAATGGGCTTGGTCTGTTCGTAGGGGTACCTTTGTGACAAGGCATCCACCTTTGTGTCCTTGGGGTCTGGCCTGTAGTGAAGAGTGAAAGTGAAGCAGGTGAAAATCAGGGCCATTTGTGACTAACGTGGGTTCAATCATTTTGTTGCCTTCAAATATTCCATGATACTCCACTGACCATGGTTCTTATAGTCAGTGGAGATGGTGAATGGATATGCTGCCCCCTCTAGCCAATGATGCCATTCCTCCAGTGCCAGTTTAATGGCCAACAGCTCATGGTCCCCTATGTCATAATTTCTTTTGGTGGGAGTTAGTTTCTTTGAATAAAATGCTGTGACAGGATAGCAACCACACCAATCTCAGAGGTGTCCACCTCCATCATAAAAGTTTTTGAGGGATCAAGGTGCTTCAGGATTGGGGGCTGTGGTAAAGGCATGCTTCAGTCATGTGAATGCTGTTGGGGGAAGTAGCCCCCTTATTTGTGTGTTCGCATTCCTGGAACTGAGAATGATTATTGTTCTCAGAATGCTGTTTTAGGGACTTTTTTAGCTTGTACTTCAGGGCAGATATTTTCCTACCACAGTAAGAACCACAAGAGATGTATGTGTATGGAGAATGGTCCAGATGCAAGTTTAGTGTGATTACTCAAGTTGCACAGGCATTTTTTTGTTTTTGTCAGTCAGTGTGCATTAACAGGATAAAACAGAAATAAATAAAATAAACAAATGCGCTTGCTAAAAATTCCACATGCGCTGCTCTGCGCTGGTTAACAGTTTAGAGAAGCTGAAACCTGAGGTGGAGTGGAGTTTAAGAGTTTGATTTAAACAAAAATATGTGCTGTCTGTCTCATTATTCCAACAAATCCATATGGTAGAAGCGTAAACATATCAGATGCACACAGCATGACTAGCCAATGCATGACATGTTCGAAATCATAACTGAAATCACTGAAAAATCATTACCAATGGATTTTATAATTGCCAGATGGTGTATATGAAAAATCTTTGTTTCTTTGTATTGAGTAGCCAGATAAACAAAACAAAGTGCAACTCACAGCGTGTGAACTTCCTCTGAGAGACACAGTGTAAGGGGGAATACAGAACATGTTGGTCGAAATCATTAAGATCACATAAAAAAATCATCACTAGTGGATTTACCAATTGCCATGTAGGCCTATTCTATATAGAAAATCTTTGTATCTTTATATTGAACAGCAGAGGATAGTGATATTTTACAGTGATCAGAATTAGTTTCTGGTAAACAATACATGGCCTAAGCCCACCTCCCTTCTTCTCCACAAAGAGGAACCCACCCGAAGCAGGTTATGTGGAGGGACAAATATAGAAGCTGAAGCGCTTCTTGGATGTACTCCTCCATGGCATGCTGTTTGGTGAGTGAGAGTAGGTAAATCTTGTTAAGTTGAGGATTTGTGCCTGGGAGAATATCAGTGACGCAGGTGTAACACTGAGGAGGGTGTCAGATGGGTTGCTTTGGGCTTGCTGAACATCTGAACATGGTAGACCTCAGGGATCTGGACTTGGCTCTGGGTTTCTTGCATTCTTATGCTCATGGAGGCTAGAGGGATGCATGGAAGTTGCAAACATTGTATTCTGCAGAACTCGGACCACTGGATGAACTCCCTGTCTTGCCCTAAGCTCAGTGGGTTGTGCTGCTGCATCCTGGGAAATCCGAGTATGAGTGACTGGCCCATGGTGACAGTCAAGAGGAGTGATATGTACTCATGGTGGAGGGTGCTGACCGGGAGATCAGTGCAGTGGGTGACATCGCCTCTACCAGTGAGGCTACCATTAGTGGCCTGGAAAAGAGGGTGTTGGAGTGGCAATCTTGAACGTGCTACTGTATCCTGGTCTATGAAATTTATGGCTGCTGTAAGGACAAAAACTGTGTCTGACTATTGTATCTGAACTTTCATGGTTAAACACTGAAGTGACATGAACTTAGAAGGAATCACTGCCTGGGGTGTGGAGGTCCCAGTGCCCCCTCAGTCTCTGCTCAAGTGAATGGCACCTTTTGCTGTGAGGGAGAGAGGCAGACTGTGTGGTCAGGCTCCCCACTGTAGTAGCAATTCATGTCTCCTCTCTCATTTGACATCATTGAGCTTCACACATGGGAGATGCATGGGCTTGGAACTAGGCACAGGCTCAGTTTGGGTCACTGCAAGGGTCTCTTTCGCAAAAGATCATCAAGGCAGATGGCCAAGTCTATCAGGGAATTGAGGGAAACATTCTCATCGCAATATAATATGCCATTTCTGTGAGGATCTCCTTATTGTGGACAACTTTTAATGCAGGCATGTTCCAGACTTTTCTGGCCACTAGTGTGCAAAAAGGGCATACTCTGCTGCACAACATTTCCCTGGAACACAGCCAACAGTTATTCTCCAACTTCCCCTCCCTCTGGACAGTCTTCAAACTCATGGTGGAAAAGTTCAAGAAATCAATCATGGGAGGTCAGCACCTCATTTTGGGATTCCCAAAACACAGTTGCCCACCGCAGCCCCATGCCCAGCATGCTGATGAGCAATTTTCTGCTGGTCTGTCAACCTGGCTTGGCTGGCAAAGTACAGGGAAATTTGTAAAAGGAACCCCTTATAATTTGACACCTCACCTTTATATTTGATGGGACTAACAATGCTGGGACTTGAGGCTTTGGCCACAGCCACCTGAGCTGCAAGCGTGGGAGTAAAGGTGTGGGTGAGTTGGATGAGGCGTTTGTTCAGGTTCTGGGTTCATTGGGGGTGTTCCCAGAGGATCCATCCCTGGGAAGCTGTGGCAGAAAGCTCCACGGATTCCCACGCTACATCCATAGTGAATATGGAACATGGATGTGTTCTGTCAGGTAAGCAGGCAGGCAATGGATGTAATTCCAGGGAAGCTTTATTAAAATAGGCAGGTAAACAAAGTCCAAAACACAAGAGTCAAATGCAAGGTCAAAAACAGGCAAAAGTCAAAACCCCCGGTAGACTGATATATCTAAAGTTAAGCAAAGGCAAAGTCCAAAACAAGGGAATGGTCAAAAACACTCAGCAAACAGGTATATCAAAGGCTGTGGCTGTGGCAAGGTCAAAATACGAACTGAGATTAAAAAAACAAAAACAAAGTGAAAACCATGAACAAAGGCTCGGTCAATAACAGTGACACACGTTAAAGCTATCCAACAAACTGAACAACCTAAAGTTCTTCAATAATGTGAACTGTGATTTTTAAAATGTATGTTAATGGTACATTTTTGAGTTGTGTGGAAAGGTTGATATGAATGATGCTTTATGATTAAGGTTTAGAGAAGACTTAGACCCCTTAATCCTCAGATATAAATATTTCTTTTGCTCTGGTTTCACCAAAATTCTACCCTTATTCTATTCTTATGCATTCTACATAATTCTATTTTTGTACTTTGTTCTTTGCCTCACCTGTGATATTCTGTCTGCCGATCTACTGACCTAGTTTTGTTATAAGGATTACTCTCTTGCCTGTTGTTTTTGTACCTCTGCCTCATGTGTTTAATAAACACGTTTATTTTTATGGACGTTTCCTACCTGCGCTTGCGTCCAACCAAACCCCGACTAGGTGACAGCTAATTTCTGCCAAAAATGACAAAAAAATCAGATTGTGGCCAAAACTGTTTTACTCCCATTATCATAGTTTGACACCTCAACTTAAAGAGACCATAAATATATTTCACCCAAAAATGGGAATATGTGCTATCTTCTTTGGGAAGCTATGCCCTCTTTGGTAAGAAACCAGTTTAACAAACACGTAAGTCTAATCAGGTCAGTTTGTAATCAGATATGAGATTTCCAAATCTCTTTATCTCCCTTTTCACTTTTGGGAATAACAAGATATTAAAATGCTATAACCTTACTTCTGGTTGAGATATATACAAAACAACAAAAAACAACTTTCAGTTCAGGAAAGTCTGTAGTAAAAGATTTCACTGTGTGAGGGGTTGACCACTAAGGGTATTTTTCTAAGGAAAGTTGTTTTTTCAGATGCCAGATACTTTTTATTTAATCTGTAGCTTAAGCTGCGTATTGACAGTGTCACAGTGATGGTCAAAGGAACACAATAAGGAACATTGTAAGTGAAGATCAGGGCATGCCTCTGACTCCATTAGTCAGTAGGCTGGTGTGTTATACTGTATTATTTCTCCCAGATTCTCAAGCAACAGAAGTAAGCAATCAATTATCCAGCTTTTAGGAAGAATTTTAGGTTTACAGAACATTTTCTAGATACATAAAAGACAGACAGCCCACTTGGTGCTGAAATGGTAGACCTATTGCTGCTTTTTGAAATATATTTAAAGGTCAGAAGTACTGACAAGTGTCAAATCACAGTCAAGCCTCAGGTCATAGGCATTTAATCCTGATTGGATGGTTTTCAACAAATATAAAAAGTATTTCAAAGCTAGTCTAATTTAACTCACATTAAATTGTACACTAATTTGTAGACTAGAGAAGTTCAGCCTGGGCACATTAAACAAGCATGTCCAGGCTATTAGATTTTACACTATATTGCCAAATGTACGTGAACACCTGACCAATCACACCCATATGTGCTTGTTAAACATCCCATTATCGATTTAGTCCCCCTTTGTTCTCATAATAGCTTCCACTATTCTGGGATGGCCTGGTGTGTAGTCCCCCTTCCAGTTCATCCCAAAGGTGTCAGTGAGGTTGAGATCAGGGAAGCTTGAGTTCTTCCACTCCAACCTTGGCAATCCTTAAAAGTCTTTATTGACCTCACTTTGTGCACTGGGGCATTATCCACCCATCCATCAATTATCTATTCTGCTTATCCATTAAGGGTCATGGTCATGATTGGTTGGAGCCAATCTCAGCTGACTTTGGGTGAGAGGCAGGGTGCAGCCAGGGCAGGTCGCCAATCTTTTGCAGAGCTAACACAGAGACAAACAACCGTTGACACCCACATTCACATTTATGGGTATTTTATAGTAGCCTGTTGACATAATTTGCATGCCTTTGAACTGTGGGAGGAAACCGGCACACTCTGAGGAATCCCGCGCAGGCATGGGGGAACATGCAGACTCCGCAGAGAGTGGCCCCAGTCGGCCAGCAGGATTGAACCCAAAACTTTCATGCTGTGAGGTGACATTGCTAACCACTGCCCCACCATGCAGAACAACACCCTAATGCTACAGCATGTAAAGACATCCTAGACAATTGTGTGTTTCAGAAATTGTGGCAACACTTTGCGGCGGGGCAGCATATGGGTGTGATATTCAGATGTCCACATACTTTGGATAAGAAAGACAATAAGGTTCAATAACCAATTTTGCACTTCATGGTGGTGTGACACACCTCGAAATTCTAACTATAACACGTGCTTCCGAATCCCTCCAACTGCTCCACTGCACACATCAGCCAAGATGCAATCTGGCTGATGGAAGAATAGTTTCTACTATGCGGATTCATTTGTGTACAGATGACAGATGAGCTTTTCAAATCAGGAACACACAGGTCTGTAGAAACACTGACGACACCAAGCAAAATAAAGTGCAGTACAGAGTCTCCTGCTAGTACAATGCATACATCACCTCACGGTTAAACATTTCAAGATACAATAAACATGCTATGCAGACTCAAATAATATTTTTGCTTCTGATGCAAAGAGAAAACACCACAGCTCATAGCTGAAGCATTTGTCAGTGTTTTGGCTCAGAAATACTCATTTTGACCAAACCATTTCTTTCTGGTTGATTTACATACAATAACACGCATGAACATTTCTGATCTCATTGTTCCTAAAATAAATACTGCCTTGCTAAGCCAAGCAATGTTTTGTGGAAAGCAATGACTAATACCATCCTGAAGAATAGTTCCTTAACGGTTCTTTGGATGGCACAGGTTCTAGACCTCTACACAGGTTTTATTTGGACTGTTTTTTTTGCGAAAAGAAAGCACAGTTTATTTTGCTAGATGGAGCCTATTTTTATACGAGTGTAGGATAGCAAAGATTGTTCAAGATACTTATTTTTCCCCAAATCTTGCATTATCGCCACTGACCTACTGAAGTGTTGGTCTTGATTATTCTGGCTTGTGTTACAGTATGTTGTAATAATGTACACAGACAAGACACACCAGCTGGAACAGGGCGTCCGGGAGTGTTTTGACATCCTTCCCCACGCAATGAACTAGTGCGTCTTACTCCATTAATCCTGAGCTAGGGCTTGGGGGCGAACTAGGTCACCAAATAATAAGGGCACAGCATGCACTGCATTGTAGCATCCATCTGCCAGTTACATGCACTCGCCTCTGCCCAAGATGTGTGGAGGGCTCAGGAATAAACAAGGCGAGAGGGAGCTTTTCAGCCTGCCCTCACTCAAGTATTGGAGGAGTATTGCTAATGCTAGGCACCATTTCAGTGCAATGTGAGTAAAAATAGAAAAACAAAAAAAAACAGAAGCACAGCAAGCACTTTTAATATGAGGAATAAGGGGCCCTATTATATAACAAGATGGTCTCATCACAGTATGAAATAGTCACCTGAAAATGATAATATACTGTTAATATTTACGTTTTTTAATCATTTGTCATGCATATTGCATTTTTACATATCTAAAGAAAACAGTAAAGACCACTTTATTGATCCAGATACGTACAAATCAGAGCTGCTTTAGAAAGCCAGCATTCTAGCAATACCTCAACAAAGTTGCCAATTCATCAACCATTTCATCCTCAAGGCCTCAGCAGTAACAGCTTGTGCTGTACTGTAGGCAATGACAGTGATCTATGATGCCCATATGGACACTGTTGACAGAATAAAGTGGCTCTAAGCACAAACTTGACTCATGCACTCGAGAAGACTTCTTCGGTCTTTATCATCTTCATTAAACGTACTCCCGCCACTATGAAGCACATTCGCAATTAGGCCATGGGGCATGCGTTAAGTACAGTCGCTCAGTTATATTAGGCTGAAGCTCAGACAGTGGAGGCTTACTGTATAATAACCTTGATTAGTTATTGCAGTCTTATGACATTCTTATGGCGGTCATTACAGGATTCCTGTGTTACTCATTCACTTACCAAAAGCCTGGAGGTTGAGGTGCAAGCATGTGGAATTACAATAATATAGACTAATATAGATCTCAGATTATTAGCTAGTAAATTTGTAGTTCATTAGGCATATTAGAACCAAGTATCTGACTACAATTACAGCTGTAATTCGTCTGGGATATGTCTTTATCAGATTTCCAGAGTACAAATAAAAATGTTTGCTCATTTTTCCTAGCAAAATTACTCAAGCTCTGTCAGATTGGATGGAAACTGTTTTTTTTTTTTTCAGTTTTGCCAAAGATGTTGAGGTTTGGACTTTTACTAAACCATTCTAATAGATTCATATTCTTAGAGATTTAGCTATATGCTTAGGGTCGTTGGCCTGTTTGGAGTTGAACCTCCACCCCAAGCTCAAGTCTGTTGCAGACTGGAGCAGGATATCTTCTAGTATTGCCCTATGTTTGGATCCATCCATCTTGCCCTCAACCTGTACAATTTTCCCAGTCCCTGCTGATGAACAGCATCTCCTGACAACATGAGGCTCCACCATGCCACCCACTGGAAAAAAATGTCAATATATTTTTAAGCCTGGAGTGCATAGGATTTTTAGTTTTCATTAAACATGAAAAAAAGTAAGGTAGTAAAAATTAATTAAGTTGATGTTAGCTTACTGGATAAAAGTAGACATTTTCTTAATACAGGTTTTATATTTTCAACTCTTCTGTAATACTGAGTAGAACATGATAACTGCAGATGACCTGTATATCCTCTGAGTTACAGTTACTTTGGCTGTATTCTACTGTACTAAATAAAATGTCGGTACACCGCACTAACATAGTATATTATGACATATTCTTCTGCAACTAGCCTGCAGGAATGTTTTTTTCAATGAATAATGGTTTCTAACCTTCAAATCCCAAAATCTTACATCCAACAGCCTTAAGCAGTTTTTGCCATAATTATATAGTTTTCCTATTCATCTCCTAATTCACTAGCAGCCTAACCATTTAGAGCAGGAGATCTAGAGCAGAAACAGACTATAAGTAATGTTTTAAAGTGAACACTGCTGTGAATAAACCAGTTATACCGTCAATGCTCCTGCAGTGTTCTGAGCGAGAGCTTATGATTGATTGTGAGTGATGTGGAAAGGATCATACCAACTGCTGCCTCCAATTAGCTCTGCTTCCACCATTGTAGCGCTGCATGGCAAATACACTACATCACCAAAATGAATGCCGCCTTCAGTATTGTGTGTGCACAAAGCACTCGGTGGTAAACAACAGCAGTAGTGCAGTGAAAAACCTTAACTACAGAAAGATCGGAATAAAAATGAAATTACAAGATTATCACATAGGTCAGAGTAATTTATAGCTACAGGATTGAATATGAACCCCAATTTGCTGGTCGAGTCTTATATATGGTACCTCCTCCTCAGAACTACTTAGGCTTAGTTTCACAGTATATAATATGCCATAAAATGAATAATTGAATAATAAACATAGCTAGTGTTACATAACTGTGAGTAACATTATTGTGTAATAAATTGTGTAACTATTCAGTAAGTACTAGTAGAAAATACATAATATATCCAGAACTTCAATATTATAGAATATTTTGTGTACATAACATAAAATATTTGTCTCCATTCTCCATTCAACTAATTATATAACTTCCGATGGAGCAGAATGTCAATATTATGGAATATTTGGTATATACATGGCATATAATCCCAAGCCCATTTCAGTTCCAGGCTGTAGCAAATCTGGATATTTTAAAGGGTTGACTACTTATTCAAGGCACTGTATGTAAAGCAGCTACAGAAAAAAAGTTTCTTTTTTTCTGTTTTGCCATCCCGAGGCTTCAATTTCGCTCTCTTCTGTCAGTGTGTAAATAAAACATGGAAATTGATTGTCCACAGATGCTTATGTTGCATTTTTATCCTGCACGATCTTTGCCTAGCAGATATAACCTTATTAAACCATATTTATCTGTGTGTTGGAGATAAAAATGTCTCTCTTGTTTCCAAATATTGAAAATGAAACAGGCGATGTGGCGAAGTTTATATGGCTAACTCATTTTCAAGCAAAATGTCAGCTAATTATTATTCAAGACAAGTCCACCGTTCGCATTATTCCCCTTTAGTAAACAATGAGGCACATTGAATAAAACACAGTTTTTGTCACTCTAACCTCCAGTGCCTTTGACAACAAGCCTTTGGCAATGCATGCACAATTAGCTGTGCTTGTATAAATATTTGAGTTGGAGAAAATACCTCTCTTGATAACTGTGTTTATTTTTCAGTGGGACACTTTCAATATGGAGAGGTTAAATAAGGTTCTTTTATAAATATTTAAATGGGAAGACTTATGGTGCTGGCCTAAGCTGATTTTAGACAACAGACAGTTCAGAAGAGGATCTCAGGGAATCAGTGTTATGACACATGCATTTAAATATCTATTGCAGGATATATTTCATGTTCAGCCTTTTATTATTATTAAACACATGTACTTAATGTTTAAGAGTTTTTTTTTTGTTTTTACATTCCAAATAAGATTTCTTTGAGGTTGAAGAGTACTTGTTAGAAATATTGGCATGAATTTCATATATTGATTTACTGAAGTTTAATCCTAACCTGATATTCTGACTTTTAAATTTAATTTGCTATAAGATTCCTTACTTCCTTATCCACTAACACAGCACAGGATTTTTTAATTATTTAAAAAATCCATTACCAAGTTTAATTGCATTTAATTGCAGAAAGACATTTTTTTGATAAATAATATGCGTATATAATAATATAGCAATAATAAAAAATGATGCTGTGCCAATGAAAGGGTTAAGATAATGCTTTTATGGACAACATATACATAAAAGCAGTGTAATGTTTGTATAAAAAAAAATAAATCACATTACACTTATGAAGATTAAAGCATTAATACAGAGTTAAAGACCCACTTTTCCCTTTAAGGGAGGAGCTTAGAGCTGATGATAACTATCAAGCATTGATCAGTCTTGTAATGTGAGTAGTAATCGATGACAAGCAAATTCAGGAATCAGCCAATGGGTTACTGTATCCTCATTGATATGCACTTGCTGAGGCACCGTGCAACATGATCCTGTGCATTTTGCTCCTCTAAGCTGTTGCCATCCCCAATGAGTCAGATGAACATAACATAGGAGCTGTTATTAAAAATGGAGAGGCATATAAGAAGTTACCATGCAGAGCATCCAAGAGAAGGTATTTTTCCAAATTTCAAGGATAATTAATTCAATAATTGTGTCTTCGAGTTATACTTCAGAATCCAATATGAAGGAAGTGTGCTAAATTATTTTCTCATTTGGTTGAACGATCCCATTAGCTGTGAAAAATGCTAAATCTGTGAAAAATTATATATCCTGCAGAACGTTGATGAAAATATTCTTTTGTGATAAGAAATAAGCATGGATCACAAACAGTCATGAAAAGAAATGTAAAATAAATCCTCAGCCATTAAATCTTGAAGTGTGAGCTCCTGATAATTTGCCAAATCTTTTCTGTGGATCAATGTGAACAGGAACCAAACCAGTGTTGTTGGAATGTCATGGCTATACAGAAATGTGACACCATTTTGTGGTTGTTAAAAGCTCTGAACACATACACACTGCTGTAACAAAAACTACAAGAAAACAGGAGATTGTCTTTGTTCCGGTCTCTGCTGCACACCCACATGGACTTGTGTAGTGACGGACTCATCCAAACATAGTGCTGAGTGTAAAAATTATGTTAGGATCATGACATTTAAAAAAAAATTGAAAACTACAAATTTACTGTCCAAGTAGGAAAGATTCTAAATTGTTGCCACAACAATGGCTACTTGAAAATTTCTCCCATTTATATAAATTATTCCGCAAAAGTAGTTTTTGTATATTATGCAAATTCTTAAAATTTAAGTGGGTGGAGCCAAATGGTACTACAGGCAAACAATTATCATTAAATAAAGTTCACTGTACACCTTTTTTTCCAAGAGATATGCTTGTTTTTGTGTGCACAAACATGAATTGCACCCCCCAGTGGTCAATTTCAGTGACACTGCATCAGATAGTAATAGCGCCATACGAGAAACTTCCATTCAATTTCCATAAACACACCTCAATGTTTTAACCCTGTCAAATGGCTGCTTAAACTGATTGACTGATTGTGGCCATGTTTTTAGTAATCAGGTTGCCATCCAAAACCACTTACATCGATGCAGCATGCCAAATTTCAGCTCAATTGCACTTGAGAAAGACTTAAGACCTGAGACCTGAAAAATAGTCTGACCTGACACTTGCTGGTTTGAGTCCCTGGACTGGCAGGAAGAAGTTGGGAGTGAATGAACAGTACTTTAGCTTCTTTCTGCATCCATGGCAGAAGTGCTCTTGAGCACCTAACCCCCAATTGCTCCCTGGGTGTTGCAGCATGTGGCTGCTCACTGCTCTGTGTATGTGTGCTTACTTTTCATGTGTGTTCACTGCTTGGATGGGTTAATGCAGAGAAAGAATTTCCCCACGGGGATTAATAGGGTTCATGAATCCATGCATGTAATCGTTAGTTTAAGTAAATTAGGCTCCACCTCCTTAAACTTGATTGACATGTGATGGCCATATTGTTTACAAATCTCAAAATTGGATCATTTGGTTCGTTATTAAGTTTCACACTCTGTTGAGTGGTTTGACCAAATTTGGGAAGATAGTTCAAAAATCCTTGGACAAATTACTAATAATAGGTTTCAAAAATAGATTTAAAATATTATGCAAATTAGCAAAGAATCAAAGTGGACTGTAAACTGGACAATTCATGAGGCTTTTTTTGTTTGGAAGAACCCAAGGAATCAGTGGAATAAAGAATTTTTCTTTGTACCTTGGACTCAAGGTTCATGAAGTATGACCCAAGACATGAACGTGCAGTTCGGTTGGACTCATTTCTCTTGCCAG
The DNA here is from genome assembly GCA_030068235.1 of Notoglanidium macrostoma. Lineage (NCBI taxonomy): Eukaryota > Metazoa > Chordata > Actinopteri > Siluriformes > Auchenoglanididae > Notoglanidium > Notoglanidium macrostoma. Next base: position 6,489,614 of record JAQQZR010000004.1, read on the forward strand.
TTTTTGCGCAGCGTGATAGCTGTTCTCCAACTTTCATGTCTGTAAGACTTACTGTTTGGTCTACATGATTCATTCCAGTGGAGAATCAGAATACTACTACTAATAATAAGAAAAATGCTAACAAAAACAATAGGGTTCTAGCACCTTCTGTGCTTATTTACCTAAAATCATAAATATAAACTTAAACCTAAATATAAACCTGTGATCTGAATGAAAGTCAGCACTATTGTCAGAGCTGCTATTATAGAAAATTAATCAACACCTTCTGAACAATCAAATTCGGCAATTCTGCTGTGCTGTGGTCTAAAGTCTTTTTTTTTTTTTTTTTTTTACTGTTTTTTCCTCATCTGAAAGGTTCTCCCAGAACAACAGACATTTATCTAATATATCTCATCTGGCCTAATTGGGCTTTAATGACCCTTTAGACGCAACTAGGACATAAACACTTATAAGTGTCCAAAAACAAATTCAGTCAGCAGTCCTGACCTAACACTGCTATCCTGATGATCCGCCTACGGGTGTTCAGCCTCTACTGTCCTAACTGAGATTTCTCTGGCTCTTCTCCAATTCAACTCAGACTTCAGGAAATCCATATAGTGAGGAATAGGAATGGTTTACACTCTGTCCAGATCAGCTTTGCTAAACAAGGACAGGCGGTGAATGGGGTGATGTAACATGAGATGTTGCAGAGCTCCCATTAGTGTAAGCCATATCTCTAGCAGCAACCATGATGGAGTTATTAGCATAATTGTAAATGAAATTTGAAAAATGGCAAACCGCAGAGATTATAAATGCATTCCCTGTTCATGTAGCAAAGTAACATTTTGTCAGTTTCAAAATTTGTTTTCCTCTAAAGACCCATAATGAAAAATGGCAATAGTGTTTTTGTTGCTATGCGATATCCATTTTCAAACCAGCACACTAATTAGTAATTAATCATTTTGGCACTGTTCCTCATACTCTTAAGCACTGTTTTCTGGAAGACAGACCAAATGTGTGGATGGTAATTCGCTATTCAGGGTGGAAGGAAGTGCTTGTGTCCAATCGGCAGAGTGTTATAATTAACATGCAATGATATCTTAGAAGCAAATGACTCCTGGCACATACACTAGTGAGGTTTCAGTAGATTATAATTATGTCTGTCAGCAGCCATGTTCTCTTTAGTGTGTGTGTGTGTGTGTGTGTGTGTGTGTGTGTGTGTCTGTGCATGTTTATATCTTGGCTGGAAACCAAATATCCCAACAAGGATAGCAATATCTGACAGTTTTGACCTTGTGGGGATGTTTGGCTGGTTTCCATGAGAACAGCTTTTTACAAAAATTGCAGCATTAGAGCCGAAGATTTCATGTTTGTCACTGAGGTTAAGGTTTGGTTTAGATTTACAGCAGGTGTAGCTTTAGCGTTGATTAGCTGCATTAATGGATATGTCACTGGAATGTCCTCACAGGAATAGTAAGATAAACATGTGCGTGTATGTGTGTGTGCGCACACTTTGTGTGGGGAAAGAAAAAAAAGGCCTAAATTTCATCACAATGACAGGATAGTGTCAAATGTCCTCACAATCATTTGTTCCTCACCAGAAATACAAAACACTGTGTTTTAACAGCTTTCATATAAAAAAAATTTCTCAGCCAAAATACTTCCTTTTTGCTACTGAGGTCACTGTTTGCGTTAGAAGTGAAGCACTACATAAATTAGCTAGAGTAGTCACTATGACAGTGGAAGGTCCTCCCAAAGACAAAACAATACGTAAGGTGTGTGTTTGTGTTGCCCAGTGAGCACAAGGTATGCAGCTGCAGTTCTATATAAGCAGTAGACGTCTCAAAGTTGCTACTCTAAAGTGAAATCACTTTAGCCACTCTCGCTCTCTCTATCTCTCTCTCTCTCGCTCTCTCTCTCTCTCTATCTCTCTCTGTCTGTCTCTCTGTCTCTCTCTCTCTATCTCTCTCTCTCTCTCTCTCTCTCTGTCTGTCTCTCTCTTTCTCTCTCTCTCTCTCTCTCTGTCTCTCTGTCTCTCTCTCTCTCTCTCTCTGTCTCTCTCTCTCTCTGTCTCTCTCTCTCTCTCTGTCTGTCTCTCTGTCTCTCTCTCTCTCTCTGTCTCTCTGTCTCTCTGTCTCTCTCTCTCTCTCTGTCTGTCTCTCTGTCTCTCTCTCAAATCAGTTACATGATTGATGTTACAGTCACTTAGAAATCTGGGGCTGAAATTTAGACTGTGTCATTAAGTATAGGCTCTAAGAATCTAAGATTTAACTGTGCAAAGATGATGATGATGATGGTGATGATGCCGATGCTGATGATGTATCAAATACGCAATTGCCCTACTTTGTCCTAAGAAGATGAGAAAATTAGCAGATGCATGCAACCCTTTTGCATCTGAATCATGAGACAACATGAGTAGAGAACTGGTATTAAACATCTGAAAGAGAGAGAGAGAGAGAGAGAGAGAGAGAGAGAGAAAGTGGCTCTTATACAGATTTAGGTGAAACACAGTGGGCTACATTCAGAGCTGTCCAAAAGTCCAAAAGTTACATCAATATGATGTTAAATAAAAGCAAGAGTCAATTTAACAAATGAAAAACAAAAGGACTAATATGATGATTTATGAATGAGAAAATAGTAAGCTGTGAAATAAACAAGTTTAGTATATTATCAATAAACTGTATTTCTATGAATGGTCCTAGTTGCATTTATAGGATAAATAACTGCAAAATTTGGTTTAATTTAACAATATGGCTTCCATGTCCATTATTCGTCAGCTTATAAAATAGCACTTGATCCAGCATATCCTATTATATTGCCTTTTTTTATTTCGTGCTGACAGTTACTCTATACAGATAGTACAGATAGTACTCAATACAGATAGTCCCTGTAGTTACATCTGAGGTTTGAATAAAAATAGCACAATTTTTCTATTAGCTCTTCAGTATGTATAAAACGTGACACTGAGCTCTCAATACAGCACATTATGCTGAAACCCTGGGCCATGGCAGAAGGTAAAAAAAAAAATGCTAAAAATGGCTTAAACTTACAGTAGAAGTTTATTTATGTGAGTTTACAACCACTGGCTTTACTCAAGAGAAATGTATTTTTCTACAGCTCTACAAATTAATGATATTTTAACATTTATTGTGGGAATATACCCGACAGTGACTCTCTTATTTAAGCTGAATATAAGCTGCCCAATGTGACTGACTCTGGCTCTCAGGTGGTCTCAAAACTGCCTCTGTTTTGGTTCTAGGTTCCATTGCACGATGCTCCTATATCAAGTACCACTACTCTTCAGCCACGATACCCAAGAATCTGTCCTACAATATAACCAAGACCATCCGGCAAGATGAGTGGCACTCCTTGCGTGAGTATTCATTAATTTTACAGTCGAGTGTAAAAAAAAAAGCCAGAGCATTGAGAAACCTTGGAGGGATAGTAATGAATTCTGTTTACCATAATAGCTAGCCATAAAGCTATACCTTTTATAGCTTTTTTTGATTTGTTGAAACCATACACAATCACTCTGGCTGATTACACATCCTAAATATTTAAAGCCCTGTATAAAATCTTATACAAACTGTTTTGTTCTTCAAATAAGGCTCTGGTATTAGGTGAAAGCTAAAGCTTGTATTTACAATGGAACTCATGTACAACTACCAATTCTCAGTTTATCTATTAAATTACATCATCTCTGCACTGATCATGGAAGTACTCAATACTTGACATCGAAAAAATAGGTAAGGAGCTGAGAGAACCACTGTGTAATTGAATATAGTCTGGTAGTGAGCTCCCAGTAGATCCAACCCAACCAAGAAACAGCCATTTGTTGTTCCTTCTAAATAGGACACAAGTCTCAAGTCTCAAATATGCCTTACTAACCCATTTTTACTTTCCTTAGCAAAAGCATTTTCAAAAAATAGCCCATATAGTGTAGCTATTAAAAGTTTTGGCATATTAAAACAGCAACAAAGCCTCATAAATCAGACAGCTATGGATAGGAAGGATTTATGCCATCTCTAAAGAGTATTTCCTGTTTTAACTGGAAAGGGAAGATATTTCAAATAGATATCAGATATAATCTCTATCCAAAGCAGAGATTTATGAAAAACACCTACTTAACCTGCTTGTTCAGCTTATCCAAAAAATTGTGTCCCATTTTCTTTAGAATCATAAGAATTGAAAACTGCACATGAAAAAGTATCAAAATGCACATGAAAAAGCATGACAAAGTAAATTGTGTATCTGCATTACATGGCCTTGGTTTATTATCTTGTGGTTACATTTTAGTAATTAAAAATATATAAAATTTCAAAATGTGTCACCTAATCAAAGTTGAGCTTAAAGGCTTGTCCAACTATTGCTTCGGAGAATGGAAAAATCCAGAATAGTGTCATTTCATCAACAATTCAATACAGCCATCTCAATAATCCCCATACAAAAAACAGGACCCTGGTTCTCCTCTGAATAAAATATTCCTCTACTGCCTAACAGTCAGCTTTTGTAACCCCATTAAAAAAAATGATTACTGAGTAAAAGTCTGCTTGGAGAAGTTTGTCTACTGGTATGTTTTGGCATATCAGAGAAGTAAGCATGTGGTTGGGAGCAACCTGGAGGCAAGACCTACTGAGACAGCGGACAGGGCAGGATAACGCATGGCCTCAAACTGTCAGACAGTTACACTCCAGTGAGCCACGAAGATCAGCCTGTATCCAATGACAGGACAGACAACACTCCTTTAACCTCAGAGTCACCAGCAGCTCTTCCTCTAACTCTCTTAAAGCTGGTTTATGCTTTTCTGTATTGTGTGTTGAGTGAATGAGAGCGTAAGAGTCATGACTTCTATCAAAAACATTTTATATAACCTTCACTATTTTTTGAGTGGTATGGCTGTAAAGGCACTGACAAATGATTTCACTTAAGTGAAAGAATAGATAATGTCTCAAAAAACGACACATTTAAAAGTTTAAGTATCTAACCAGAAATACACTCAGGTAAAAGTAAAAAAAATTGTTAATTGTAAATGTACTCAAGTATTAAAATGTAAAAAGTAAACGCTTTAAACTGTTAGAAGATCATTTTTGTTTAAGGCTGTTTTGCCTTTTGCGAAACAGGTTTGCTGGTCGTGTTCATGATTAATGCTATACTGAATAGTTTGCTATTGAATTAATCAGAAGTGAAATATCGTGTAAATAACCATTAGCTACAGCATTACTAGGAATGATGCTAGTCTTACATTTTACTAAACCATATGTTTTAGTGTCAATTCAACTCTATATTTAACACTTTTGGTTAACAGTGGAAAATTACCTCGCTGTGATGTTAGCAAAGAAAACAGCCTGGTTTAGTTAAACGGGTAATGTTGGCAGATTGGATTATCCTTACATTTATCCTCTACTCTGACAGAGAGGGGATGTAGCTCAGTGGTAGAGTGCATGCTTTGCATGTATGAGGCCCCAGGTTCAGTCCCTGGCATCTCCACTGAGGTAACTCTGTTTTAGGGTAGTGGTAACTTAACGGGTAAGGTAAGTATACTTTAGAGGACGCAGTCCGCGCACCGTGCAAATGTCGTCGTGCAACATGCGTTGACTGCGCATGTGTGAAACTGAGCATGCAGTACAGAAGAACGTTTTAAACCCTTTTTAGAAAGTTTTCTTCGTCTCGTCTCATTCTTTTTATTCCAACTGCAGCATTAAAAATGAAAAAAGATGCCACCCATGCATTTTGTGCTCTTGTTTTTATCTTATTCCGTGGATTGTGAGGTAGGTGAGGTGAGGCGTGTATAAAAGTCGCAGTGCGCATGCGTTATGAGACCGCAAAAAAAATAAAATCTAATAAAATAAATCTGAGTATACTTTTGGGAAACCGATGCGCACGTCCTTGTCAAGCTACCACTGTTGCTCTTGAACAAGGCCCTTGACCCTATCACGGCTCTGATCCCAAAATCCTAACGAGATGGGATTTGCGAAAAAAGAATTTCACTGCATTGTAATGAATATGGACAAATGACGGTACCACGGTTGGTGAATTGGCTTGATTTTCAACAATACTCCAATAAAGTATGAATATTCGATAATAATATCCGAATGTAGTAACAAAATACAATTACTCAAGTATTTGAGGATTTGAGTATTTGAGAACTATCTACTGGGATAGATAGATATAGAGAGAATTATTTCCACCCATGATTGTCCTATAGGTACTGTGTTCAATTATTTCCTGTGTCCAGTGCATTGTATATAATGATTATCTGTTGCTTGAGAACTGTGTTGCTGATTTTGTGGGTATGTTCAAGCAATTATTAAACGGAGGTGAGAGAAGTAAGTGTATAAAGAAGTGTATAAGAGAGTGCATCACATAGATGTCATATCACATTCCTTATGGATGAGTCTTATAGACACAGGCATATCCCTCAATGTGACATGATTTTAGCTGTGCTTACAAATGCAACCCTTGCAATGTGTCAAGTATGAACCAACCATTAACTGGTGGGGCACATGACCTGGGTATTTTGACAGAGAATGTAAAGAAGACAGTGAGCAAATGAGGGAGAAATGGATGTAGGGAAAGAATATTAGAGATCAAGAAATAATAGAGATATAGAGACAGACTAAGTATGAGGTACCATCAGTGGAGGAAAGCATTTCTCATTGTTCTCATTTTTTTCCTTAGCAGAGACTGAATGAATGAGTATATCATGTTCAGGGCTATTCCATGCAGTATAGATGGTCACCTCAGCACTTGTGCAGCCACTCATCCCTATTATAGGGATTAAGAATTATTAAAAAAAAAAGATCTCTTTTCAGATCAAACTTTTACCAAGACAAAACATGCAAAAAGTGCAACTCAGTTACCATTTCATGGTCAGAAATGAATGCTGCAGTGCCAGTGTGAATAAAGTAGCAGAACAGGGGTTGTGAAATTCAAAATTAGTATTTTAAATCCATGTTGATCCTGAATTATGGTAATGTCAAACCTCTAGTCTGTCCCATTTCTTACAACCCAGTTATGTGGAAGTGCACTATTTTTTTCACCTCACTTCAATATAAATAGGCCACCTCACCCAACTACTAATTATATCTGATTAAATTTATTTATTATGGATAAAACATTGAATGCAGTTTTGACTACTAAACATGAATAAACAGGAGTTGATGCATTTTTAGTTTTCATACATGTAAGTAACTAACCTCGGCCATTACCACTAAAATATTGATGGAAAATCTATCATTAAAATCTAATCATGTGGCATAAAAATAAATCGAATCAGCATGTTAGTTTTTTTTAAGGGGATTAGGGAAGGTATCACCAAACCTCTTTGACAATTTTCAAGCACTCTTTTGATCATACCTTATGAATCAGAATCTGAAGAGTAAGTGACTTAAGTCCAAAAGTTATGCAGAAAAGTTACAGAGCTTCAAGTTGGGGTACTTAAGTGGCAAGTGACTTAAGCCAATGTTCTGGGTGACTTATTCAGATTATGCATGTTACTTACAGTAAGTGTAATTCACTCCTTCCCAGGTTGCCAGATTTTTCTTGAATAATGTGTCAGAAACAGGAATTTTCAGTGGCAATTTTAAAGATAAGCACTTGTCTGTAATTCCAAAAACAACTACAGGATAGAAAATATAGACTGAAGAAAGTGTTTTTTTTTCTTTTTGTCAACTATTAGCAAGCAGTGAGGCTCCATTTGTCAACTTTGTCAGCTGCTGTCAATGAGCAATAGCCTACTCTTACATTTACATTTATAATTTAACCTGTTTACAGGAAAAATGTTGAGCTGGGAGGACTTTGATGAGGTTATTTATTGAGGAAGGTGGAGCCAATCCCAGCTAACTTTGAATGATATGCAGGGTACACCCTGGACAATTTGCCAACCTATTGCAGGACTAACAAAGAGATGAACAACCAAGTCAAGTCAAGTCAAGTGTCTTTTATTGTCATTTCAACGTATACATGTGGTACAGTGTACAGTTAAAACGAGACAACGTTTCTCGAGGATCAAGGTGAAACATGTAAACCATTCACACTTTTATATTCATACCTATGGGTAATTTAGAGTAGGCAGTTGACCTAACCTGCATGTCTTTGGGCTGTTGGAGAAAGCCAGAGCACCTGAAGGAAACCTATGTAGGCATGGGGCGAACATGCATACTACACACAGAAAGGCCCCAGTTGGCCAGCAGGTTCAAACCAAGAACATTCTTGCTTTGAGGTGCCAGTGCTAATCATTGCACCACTGTGTCACCCAAGGCAGTGTTTCCTCAATTGGTAATTCAAAAAACTACTTATGCAAGGATTCATGACTATACTGTCTATACCGTCTAGACTTTCAGTTCCACTTCCATTCTTTTAGCTTTGAAAAAAAATTACCTTCTGCCAAAATTAATTGGAAGGGAAGACCCACAGGGACCTCTTAGCCTGATATCAGCTAAGAAAGTGAACTGAATTAATGGGAGATCATTTAGGTTTGTATGTATTGAGATATTATGTATTTGATTGATAATTCCTTTTGGTGAATTTACTTTACACTGTACTGTAACTATAGCCTGACCATAGTCTTTTTTGCTACTCTGATGACCACAATTAGATGAATATTCCAACTTGATCACCTGGGAACTTTTTAAATTTGAACAAACAAATGCAATGTCGGATTATGATTAATTTCAAGTGTACTAGTGTGTAAAGGTACAAATGCAAACCCCATCCCTAACCATATCCTTAAGCTTTTCAAGCACATCCAAATTGTAACAAGAATTTAAATATCTGTCTTTTTTTGTGACAAGTTGTATGAGTCCGATTCATTCAGTTGCATTTTTGGCCCAAATGTGGCTGTCATCATGAAGGCAGAAAGGGCCTCATCAAGGCAGAAAATACAGCTTGAGTAATGTAAGATTAGCAATTTGTTGCTATTTTGTGTTATTTAATAATATGCTTGCATGTCCATGTTTAGAAAAAGAATTATTTTCACACCAGCCCAGTGAAGCACTGGAAATCTTCCATTCTGACTGAATAGGCCCAAACAGGACTCAGTGAACTTATTTATTCATCTTATCTGCTGTATGAGAGAGGAACGAATCTTGATCATTACTAATACACTGAATCTCTGAACATGAGAGGATTTGATCTCATATATGATTTGCTAATTTAGATACTGATCCAAGCAGCACGGTGGTGCAGTGGTTAGCACTGTAGCCTCACAGCAAGAAGGTCCTGGGTTCGATCCCCGGGTCACCCAAGGTGCCTTTCTGTGCGGAGTTTGCATGTTCTC
>JAQQZR010000004.1:6498969-6515081 GCA_030068235.1 Notoglanidium macrostoma
GGTCAACTGGCTACTCTAAATTGCCCATAGGTGTGAATGCGAGCGTGTGTGGCTGTTTGTCTGTGTTGGCCCTGTTGGCGACCTGCCCAGGGTGTACCTCGCCTCTCGCCCGAAGATGCTGGGATTCGCTCCAGCTTCCCCGCGACCCAGACGGATAAAGCGGTATAGATAATGGATGGATGGGACACTGATCCACTGAATGACAGATGTCCAAATCATAAACACCAGGATTCACTGATTCAATGGGTACAGATCAGGTTCGACACATACACTGATCATAACATTAATACCACTGACAGGTGAAGTGAGTAACATTGTTTATCTTGTTACAGTGGCACATGTCAAGGGGTGGGATATAATATGGCAGCAAGTGAAAAGCCAGCTCTCAAAGTTGATGTGTTGGAAGTAGGAAAAACGGGCAAGCATAAGGATCTGAGCAACTTTGCCAAGGGCCAAATTAAGATAGCTAGACAACTGGGTCAGAGCATTTCCTAAACGACAGGTCTTGTGGGGTGTTCCGAGTATGCAGGGGTTAATAGCTACCAAAAGTTGTCCAAGGAAGGACAAACAGCAAAGCAACAGGGTTATGGGCACCCAAGGCTCACTGATGCTCTGGTCCGATCCAACAGAAGAGCTACTTTAGCACAAATTGCTAAAAAAATGATTTCTGGCTATGATGTATATGAAAGGTGTCAGAAAACACAGTGCATTGCAGCTTGCTGTGTATGGGGCTGCACAGCTACAGACCGGTCAGAGTGTCCATGCTGACCGCTAAACACTGCCAAAAACAGCTACAATGGGCATGCAAGCATCAGAACTGGACCATGAAGCAATGGAAGAAGGTGGCCTTGTCCGATGAATCACGGTTTCTTTTTTTCAAGTGAGTAGCCGGGTACATGTCACTTCAGATGTCACCAGGATGCGCTATTGGAAAAAGGCAAACTTTTGGTCCTGGCATTCATGTGGATGTTACTTTGACACATACCAGCTACCTAAATATTGTTGCAGATCAAGTATCCCCCTTCTTAATGGTAACAGTATTCCCTAATGGCAGTGGCCTCTTTCAGCAGGCCTCCAAATCCCCCAGATCTCATTCCGATCAAGCATTGGTGGTATGTGCTGAACAAACAAGTCAGATCCATGGAGACCCCACCTGCCAATTTACAGGACTTACACAAACTGCTGCTAATGTCTTGGTGGCAGATACCACAGCATACCTTCAGAGATCTTGTGGAATCCATGTCTCGATGGGTCAGAGTTGTTTTGGAAGCACAAGGGGGACCTACACAATATTAGGCAGGTGGTTTTAATGTTATGGCTGATCAGTATATGTTTAAGAAACCTTTATCGTTAAACATGAATTTTCCTAGCAGAAGGGAAACAAACTGGACTTGGTTTACACTAACTCCTGCAGTGCTTATTTAGCCACTCTGCGCCCCCACCTGGGCTTACCAGGCCACCTCTCTGTTATGCTAATGCCAGCATACAGACTGCTGCTGATATGTGCCAGACCACTTCACAGGCACTTCAGGGTCTGGCCAGAGGGGGAAGCTTCACTCTTCAGGACTGTTTTGAGCACACAGACTGGAACATGTTCAAGGAGCCTGCCACCTACAGTCAGCAGACTGATCTGGAGGAGTATGCATCATCTGTCACTGGCTACATCAATAAGTTTGTAGAGGATATAACTGCCTCCAAAATTGTTACTACATGGGCAAGCCAAAAACCATGGTCAACACCAAATGGGCGCACATTGCTGAGGACCCGTGATGATGCCTTCAGATCAGGAGACAAGGCAGCCCTCAGTACAGCAAGGGCAATCCTGTCCCAGTGCATCAGAGACACAAAATGCACATTTGGATGCAGGATCCACAGTCATTTCAGCTACATGGGACACAAGGCGTATGTGGCAGGGCATCAAGGCCATCACTGATTACAAGACCACACCACAGCCCTGCGATAGCGGCAACTCCCTCCCTGATTTGCTTGACAGTTTGAACAAATCTAAGACCTGCGACCTAAGAATTCCCCCACCTAAACATTCCCCCATCTGGTGACTAAGTTCTGGTGTCTGTTCAAATCTGACACCAGGAGAACCCTGTTAAGGGTGAACCCACCAAAGCTGCAGGACCAGACAACATACTTGGCCGTGTGCTCAGGGAGTTTGGGAACCAGCTGGCAGATGTCCTCACTGACATCTTGAACATTTCTATGAGACAGGTGGTCTTTACTAGGTGCTTCAAGGCCAGCACCATTATTCCTGTGCCAAAGAAGTCTACTGTCTCATGTCTCAATGACTACTGCCCAGTAGCACTCACACCTGTCATCATGAAGTGCTTCGAGAGGCTAGTCATGAGGCACATGAAAGTTGGACTTTCCACCTCACATGACCCACTTCAGTTTGCTTATCTTCCAGACCACTCCACAGAGGATGCCATATTATCCGCCCTGCACCTGGTCCTCACCCATCTGGACTAAAAGGACACATACGTTAGAATGCTGTTCAGCATTCAACACCACCATTACACAGCATCAAATTGGGAAGTTGAGATGGCTGGGCTTTAACACTTCCTTGTGCAACTGGATCATGGACTTCCTGACCGAGAGGCCACAGTCAGCGTGTATAAGCCATACCACCTCCAGGACCATCACACTTAACACCGGCACTCCCCCAGGGTTGTGATCTCAGCCCACACGTCTTCAGTCTGCTGACTCATGACTATACTGCACAGTACAACTGTAACAGCATCATCAAGTTTGCTGATGACATTACAGTAGTGGGCCTCATCAGCAACGGTGACAAGTCGGCTTACAGGAAAGAAGTGGAACAACTAGCGAACTGGTGTAAAGGCAATAATCTGTTTCTGAACATGAAAAAGACAGAAGAATTGATTGACTTCAGGGAGGCCCATACTGTCCACTCCTCACTGCACATCGAAGACTCATCAGGGAAGATTGTCAGAAGTTTCTTGTCAAGAAATTTCTTGGTGTTCAACTGACAGATGATCTCACCTGCACCATACAACACTATCTCTTTGGCCGAGAAAGCACAGTAGTATCACAGCAGCTGAAGAGGGTAAGCCACCCACCCCCATTCTCACTACAATTGTACAGGAGAACCATTGAGAATAACATTTTTCATAAGCAATGCATCTGCAAGGACTCTAGCATTGTGGAAGACCCTTCAAATTTGCTCAGTAAAGTGTACACCTGCCCCCTGTCTGGCAGAAGGCACTGCAGCATCCGGACGAGCTCAACTAGACTCTGCAATAGCTTCTTCCCCTAAGCTGTAAGATTCCTGTTCTCCCTGACAGCTTCCCACAATGATTGCACCACCCACTTTAACTGATGTGTTTGCACTATTGTTATTTGCGGCTACATTCCTGCTGCTCTATCTATATATCTATTTTATAGTACATTATTATACCACAACATCTATAGATATTTTACATGCCACATCTCTACTGCCATGTATATATTGTTAGGTATATACTGTGTACCTGCCCTCCTATATCGAATCATGTGCACTATGTGTGGTCCGCATTCCATCCCCCGTGTTTGCACTCATGTATTTAATCGGCACTTTACCCCTGTAATTGTGTACATACAACCCCTCATGTGCCTTATGTTGCACCGTGGTCCTGGGAAACGACATCTTGTACCACTGTATACTTCTGTATGACTGGTATGACAGTAAAGTCCCACTTGAGTTGACTCATAAGACTGTTTGCTCATGCTACAATCAGTCAGTCTTGGTTCCAAAGAGGGCAACTATTGTTCTTTTTTATATTGCTTGTCCAAAAAGAACCAAATAGTTTAAATTTTTTATAAGTGTATATATACTACACACAGACACACACATATCAGGCATGTGTATTGTCACTGCTAGCACAGATAACAAATACGGTTATTCCTGTTCTGGTCATATTTTTGCCCCTGGTTCCTATCACAAAACATATGGAGTCTGAAAGGGTGATCAGATAATTTCATAAGTTCACATAATAAGTTCAATAATTTCAAATGTATTTTTTAGAGTTCTGAGTTAGCGAACAGAGATGCATACTTCGACACTCAAAATGGAAGGTCAGACTTGGAGTAAAGCTAGCATCAAGCTGAGATGTTTAATGTCCTTATTACCAGCAATGCTGACATGCCGTTCTTCATCCAAACAGACGATACTGCCATGATGGATGAGCTCTCATGTGATGGCAGAACCTGAATGGAAAAAATAAAGACCAAATAAGCAAAAGCAACCACTCTTTTTTTGGAGAGTGCTACATTGCTGAGTGCAAAATCAATGACCCAGAGGGTGAGAGGTTCAAAATTCCTTGGTAAAAAAGTCACAAGGGTGAGAATTAATATAAGTTAGAAATCAAGAAGGAAGAGAAGAGGGAGAGAGAGAGATTGAGAGCTTATTATTGACCGAGTGGCTTTAGAGCATATACTATCATTTTATAAAAAGATGCACAAAACCCTTGGCCAGAATATGTGTCTTACATAGAGTCTGGTCACTTCTGAACTGTTCCTGTTCTTATTTGGGTGACAGGCTCAAACTTGACTTTCATGAAGAGTGTGAAATTGCCCGATGGCTTATTTGAATTATACCCGCAATACATTTCAACAGATTCTCGAGTGGCATCAGCCACTCAAACTTCAAAGCCTGTGACATGTACACAGAACTCATTTGTAGCTGTCTGTCAAACGTCTAGAAGCAGGTTCGGTGATAAAGTCGCACAACCAAATATAAAAGCAAAAGGTTAGAATACAGTATCTTTATGCATGCAAATGCCTATGTTTGTTTGTACAGAGCTGGTGTAAATTTATTGGAAGCCAATTAATGCTGGGGATTTTCTCGCTCTTTTTCTCTTGGGCTCTGGGGGAAGAGGCCTAAATACTGCTTCTCAGGGATTTTCCAAAATCAAAGGAAGTTCACAAAACCAGCTGTCAATAATATGATGGGGAATAACTAGGCATAATGTTTAAAGCTGCCAGTCTACACTAATTATTCCCCTGGAAGTTAAATTTCTCAAATCTAAGCATCCTGATCACAAGAACAATGTCTGTTAACGTGAATACTGGTCAATTAGGATTCATAGATTTGAGTATTTTAATGCATTTAGCATTCTAAAGCCTAAAATCCCATTTTGCAGTATATGCAAGAGACAACTGATGGAGGTTATTTCTACATTAATTTAGGTTTCTTTGCTAATCACATCCATCCATCCATTCATCCATCTATCCATCCATCTGTCCATCCATTATCTATGCCACTTATCCTTATCACTTATCACGGGGAAGCTGAAGCCAATCCCAGCTGACTTTGCGCGATACCTGGCCAGGTTATCTGCTACTCACACAATACTCCAAAAACAAGAGTGAGAATATTTGCACAAGTGCTCGGTCTTTTAAACTGTATGCTCTTTTCCCACTTGAATCCATACTTAAGTCAAAGTCTCGGCCCATCTTGTGGAGATCATACAGTATTTGGCTGGTTTGCGTTCACATAGGATTCCTCCCAAACCATGGATTTATTGCACAACTCCATACGTCACTTTTATGCATTCAGGTTTGCAAAATTGCAGGCATTAGGATTGCTGTTTATTTATTTTTTTTTATTATTTTTCTTTAGTACTACCATTCAAGTAGTGAATAACAGAACGTTTTGGATGTAGGAATTCCTGCAAACAAAGATCCAATTTAATAAATAAAATAAAATGTTCTTAATGCAAGCACTTGCACTGCAAAGGAAAGCTAATTATAGTGTTCCAGGACTTTGAAAGTCTGGTTCTATATATCAATAAGGCATTCCATCTCCTATTATAACAACCTTTTACCTGTAATCATGAAACTTGAAACAGGATGTAATGAGACAAGCTGAACCAATCATCTTACTCAGCGTGCAGTACTGACATCAGATAGCTTCCACATCTGATGCAGACTGAACCACAGTTCACTTGAAGCAAACTTCAGAGCACATTTTTCAAGAGGACCAGGGATTAGTTCTCTGGACTGCTCCTAGGCTTGAAAACAGCTTTTACACTTCACCAAACATACCAATATATTGGTCAAATGGTCTGTAGGAGGGTGAAAAGGGTGAAAATTAAAGGGTGAAAATAACCAAAAATGCTAAATGCATTTGTTGCAACACCAATTTGGCCACTAGGAATGTGAATGGGAGGAGGTGTAGCAGAGAATGAGCCGGTAATGAGTGAGTGGTTACACCTATGGGTGGTTAATAATTATGTGTATTTATAGGCTGTTTATACTGTAGTGTGGTCTTTTGACCCTCAAAAGAGGGTGAATGCCTCAGAAAAGCTCATAGTGACTTCAGAACATTTTGCATGCTTTTTTTGTGAATACTGATTCAGTAGGCGAATAGAAGCCCTAAGTGTCACTCAAAAAAAAGAAAAGAAAGAAATTTAAAAAACTTCTCTCTGAAGCCTACCTCTGGTGTCTTCATTCCCTTTACTTTCTCTTGCGGTTCTACAATAACATTTTTGTAGTATTAGCAAGGGTCTTGCTACTATGTGTCCCAGCATGGGTTATAAACAGGGCATATTTGACTTCTGTATACTCTTATATAAAATTTATCTAAAGCGATTAAATTAAGTGTCAATATAAATGAATGCACCCAAAAGAGAAGCAAGGGGGACCAGTTTGATTTAGTTATGTAGTGACAATCAACAACTAAAAAGATTTACAGATGTGAGAAGAACCAAAGTCACATAGCTATGGCTATAACTGATATTGGGGTTAGAGGAGTGGGCCATACAGGGCTAAACAAACTCACAGCAATAAAGTAATAATGGAAATATAAAATGTCCAAAGTTGGATGTTCAGAGGACAGTGAGCCGCAGAGGAGTTTCTTATGGCTTGTTTATTAGCGGTACATGAATGCAGCTGTACTCAACGTATCACTAAGTGTGTAAAAATTTCAGTATGTGAAACAAGACATCTGTATGCATCAATTCAGACCAGTCTGAGGAGAGCAATTCACTTATTTTAAAGGTTGAGCTTTGGAGGCTTATTATATTTAAGGGATAATGCAGCATGCATTTAAAATGTCCATGTAAGAGACTATATGAGCTAGAAATAAAATCCCAGGTATAAGACTAAGCCCAAACAGAATTATTTTCTGTCCCCTGCATTGTTTACCTTATATTAACAAATGAGTAAGTTCTTCAAGACCAGTCAGTGAAAAAGAAAACGTTCCATCACCTTTCTAACCATGACACTGGGAAAGTTTTGCTTTCCCAATGCCTTACAAAGGTTAATGTATATATTCCATATATAACCAGTAACACAATGAACAGGCTAGCACACATGCACAGGCATCACAAAGAATCACCAATGTGATAGGAATAATTACTGCTGCTGATTTAGACATTAAATTTGTGTTCTTCAGCCAAAATATGAGATGCAAAGTCAACTTCATTTTAGCTTAATAAGAGCTTAATTTGGCATGAGGATTTGCCTTTTAACATAAGAAATTTGTATTTTTTTTAATGTAGCAAATTCGTTTAGTAAGTAGACCTCTTTAGAATGAATGCATTTTGGTCCATTAAATGTCATCCTCAAACTCAAAGAGTGTATCAGACCTGAATGTTTGTATCATTAAACCCCTATCCACTATTATTCACATTGACTACTGACCAGGACAGTTTATTGAACTGGAAGACTGACAGCTGTATAGATTTGAATGTGTCATTGAGCACTGATCTATAAACTTCATTAGGGCTATCACCAGCACAGAAGGTAATATTACTGCTTCACAGCTCCAGGGTCCAGAATTCAATCGTGTGTTCAAGTCACTTTCTGTGCAGAGTTTTGCATGTTTTTCCCATGACTGTTTGTGTTTCCTCCATGTACTCCAGGGTATGCACTATGCCGGGAACATTTGGTGAAAGGTTCGAATACACCCAGGATGAGATGTCAGTTCATACCTAGGGGCAAGGTTGTCCCTGCCATTCCCTACGTACCAGCTTGTTTTTGATAATTGCAAAGTAGCTGGTCTCAGGCCTGGTCTCAGGATGGTCTCAGAACTGGGAACCCTGGAGTGGTGAAGCATCAGTGTTACCCAGCTGCCAAAAATTCTTAACTTGGCATAAGAATTCACTCATTTTCATTTCAGCTATTTTTGGAATTGGTCAGTAAATGATGTGCCTGTCATAGACAGATGGTCTGAGGACTGTTGTCACAGGACCAGTATTCTTTAAAGCTTTGATTTATGATTGTAAACAGTCTCCCAGGAAGAAGTTAAAACTGTCACCAGCAACACACTAGGGACCACATTAAATGACTAGTAATCATAGTTAGGGACCAACAGACATCAGGACGAACTGATGCTTAGTCATTACAAATAGGTGCAAGTATGACCCCACCTGATCTCCAGTATAAGTAAAGAATTATGGCATGTGTTGTTATAGGAAAAAATTGACAAACGAGTTGGTGTGATGCCTGTACCAACCTGCAGATGATAAGTTTCCTTTAACAGCAATTTCCAAATTGTTTTATTCCTCTTATACCACAGAAATTGGCCAACAATTACATTTTTGTATTTATGAAAGAATGACATGTCATACTTTATATGGTTATCATTACAGTTTTTGAGACGGGTTAGCTCTTAAAATAGCTAATTATGTTAAAGTAGCTATTAACAGTCATTGTCTAATCAGCCTCACTTTTTGCTCTATTGAAGTTAGTAAGACAAAAACACAAAAACAAAATGCTGCTTGTCATGTTACAAGCCAAACTGTAAAGTGCAAAATCATCTATCCTGAAGACTTGACTTGTCATACCTTGTCTTGATGTACTGAAAAACTTACTGAATTTCACAAAGCACTGACACTGGAGATTCCTTCCGTAAATGTTAAATAAACATCTCTGTACAAAAAATGAATGATTATACATTTTCCTTCTTAAATTACAACACATTTTTCACTTGTTTATTAATCTTAAATAATTACATTGAGTATCCACCATTCAAGTCACTGGGAATCAGTGATACTATAGAAATGATAACATATTAAAACGAGCACATTAATACAAAACTGTGAATTGCCCTGAAGCCAGAACTACTGTCAGAGCTGCTGTAACACCAATTAATCAAAACTTTCTGACCAATCAGATTTGACCGACTACACTGTGGTATAAATGAATATCGGTATCTAAAGTGCAGTTCATAGTGCACTTGTATCTTCCATAAAAAAGCAGCAGACACTTTCATTGCTGTTGTCTTTGTGCCCTATTACTATCTGATTACTCAGCATTGTAATTGAGTACGCCCATCTGTAATGACAACATTCCAGGCTGTAATTTAGTCTCTTTACCCCAGATTGTGATTCTCAGAGGAAATAGCATGTTGAGAGTAATTAACTGTCACTGGAATAATCAGCTACTGTTAGGTACGATAAAGCAATTTATTCAACATTGAAGTAGGTCTTGGTATTATAGTAGTAGCGTCACGCTGTATCTAAAATGTCAGTTCAGAAGTGCAAATTCATCCTCCATAAAACTATTCATTTGTAGTGTGCCACATTTCAGCTAGAGCGCCCCGCTTCGACTTGATTTCATTTCCTTTAGACAAGCCTATTCCACGAGCATTTTGCATTAATGAAAATAGAGAGTGGTCTCAAAAGACATCTGGGCTTAACATCTTTTCAGCTGCAGGATAGAGGGAACGAGAGTAGTGAGAGGTGATGAAAAATGATTTGGTGTGATATTACCAAGAAACAGCCAGAAGATCCTAACGTTATGTCTTCTGTATGATATTCTCAACCTTTCTGAAGGCTGAGTCATGACATTCAGGAGGGGAATCTTGAGGTTTCAAGCCTCCAAACACTTCAACTCTTGTTTCTCAGCCTCAAAAAAGACAAAGAAGCTGATTATATGCATTAGCACACAGTCTGAGATCGACAAATGCCAGTGTTTCTAACTGGGTTTAGGTGGAGAGTCTTGAGCCATTAGTGAAAATGCTGTATTGATTGCCAGTATATGGAGTTTCCTTTTGTAACTGAACACTTCTGTCATTATGCTGGAAGTCTAGTTATAGCACATGTGACTGTGAGGTACAAAGATGCCTAAACTACAAATGCAATCTAAACAAAACAGGGAAATGCTTTAATGCCTGTGGATTTATTCTGCAGTGTAATAAGTAAGCAATAAAGCATGACAGGGCATGCTGTTATAGGAAAAAATATGCAAAGTTTATTTTTTTATTGTAGCACATCCTGAAGTGTTTAATCTCTTACACCACAAGCAATTTGCCAGCAATGAGATTTTCTTATTAATTAAAAATGACACATCATATTTTTATCCATTTATAGTTTAACACTTAATATTGTGGTACATCTGCAAAATAAGTTATCTTGTCAGTTACATTATAACAGCTGCAAAGAGTTCCCTCTCCAGACTCTCTTTTTGCTCTTGAAGTTAAGGCAAGAAAAATGCAGTTTGTCACATTACCAAGAAACCACAATTCACACCTGAATTCTTTCTTATAAAAGAAAACTTAAAGACACAGCTTGACCTGTTTGCACCTTGAAGTCATTACTATAGAAAACTTAGCGTATTAGAACTAGCACATTGATGTAAACCTTGTATCTGGAAATACTATCAGAGCTGCTGTTTGATTAAGAATTAATTAAAAATTAATCAACACCTACTGACCAATCAAAATGAAAATATTCATTAGTGTTTTTGTACTCAAGTCCTTTCATGGGCATGAGAAGGATCTTGAAATCACCTTTTTACTTACTGGCTCATTTCAGAATTGAAAGCAATTCTCAATCTGGAATCATTTTGGGATTATCCATTCACGGGTTGGGCTGGTAATTTCAGGGGAAGATCTCAAGACCATATATATTTAAAGAGGGTAGACATTTTATGTTACATTTTTGTTTCAACTTCCTGTAGGGAGCTGGAGCTGTAGATGTGCCAAACTGCCCCATAGCCAACAAGTCTCAATCTCCCCTACAGAAATTTCCCTTTTGAAAATAAACACATTCTAAACCCAAACTAGTTGACTTTACTAGAAAATCGCATGGAAACCGGTTGCCTTAACCTGTTTAAGTTTTTACATCACGTAAAACTAATCTGCTTAAGTTGTTTTTAACATAGACCCGTATGACATATTTAAACTTAGTAGTCTTTACTCAAAATCATTAGTTTAATTAATAGGGTCAAAATTGTATTAAATAATTATTTTTGCACATAAACAAATAGCAGGCAACACATGTAGCATTATTAGAAAACACATAATGTGAGTTCTTCTAATTTAATTGGACTGAACGCTAGATTTTGAGATTAAATACAATGTTTAAAGAAAGGTGTCTGGAAAGGTAGAAATGAAACAAATTTAAATGCTCAAGACTTTTATTGAACATTATCAAATGAGACTGCATCTCGTCTGCAAGAACTGCAGACAAATGAGACTGCATGAAAAAACAGCATCTTAACCAAAAGAGACCTGGTAAAACAGGTATTACAACTGCAGCAATAAAATGGATTGCCAATCTAAAGACAAGTATAAAAACTGCATTAAACTGTTTGGCAGCTGTAACATTTCTTTTGAATCCCTGTGGTGGAACAAAGCTTCTGAAAACCACAACTTCTCTTCACACGGCCATAATGTTCCACAGGTGTTTCGCGTGCTCGTGTCCAAAGTTCAAAGTTCAATGAGACCCTGCCCCTCTCGAACAGAAACATAACATTATAAGTGATGTCTACTTAACATGATCATTACGTTGTATATTTTCAGCCAGATAGTTCAAACGACTAATTCGATTTAGTAATGAGGTCTAAGTGATTAAGTAATGAACACTAAAAAAATTAACGGGGGGGAGGAATACATCTAATTAAATCCATGCTTTGAAAAACGGACTTTTTTTTTAGATCTCGGTCTCAACTTTGGTTTTGCATCCTCCAAAGGCTTGGTCTTGACTCCGTCTTGACCACCTCAAAATCCCAGATACCTGGTCTTGACTCAGACTTGGCCCTTTAAGGTCTTGGTCTTGACTCGATATTGTTGGTCTCATCCCGATCACTAGTGTACATCAGAGCTGTGATGTAACACTATAATTTATATTCCTAATTTGCAATTATTATCAATCTGCTAGATTATCTTTTTGCTGGTAATATTATAATATCATTATGCAGCCATGAAGCAATCTTGGCGGAAAACTCTTTTCAGAGTAACAATGACATACCAAAATTTTACATGCTGAGTGCAGATACTCATCACTTCAATTCATTACCTAAATATCATTTGCTGATTATTCGTCCATTTTCAGCTGCTGCTTTTTTCTCAACTGTGTACTTATCACACCCATCCGCAATATACTTAATATACACAGTGAAAGTTGAGAACAAAACCTTTTTTAACTGTAAATTGTTGAGTGGTGCACAAATCTGAGAATAATGTAGAACATGCTCCACAACTGAGTTATTATTTCCATGTATATTTCTGCTTATCAGATACACATTTGAAGATGTTTCCTCCACTACCTTTGAAGGAGAATTACCATACATTTCATTTGAGACCTCTATGGTGAGATAATGTTTGGCATATTGTGTATAAAATCGGAATGAAACAAAAAATCGCTCATTCAGATTTTCTTACTTAACTAAATCATGTGAATGTTTTTTAGAAATAACAGTTCTAGCATAGTACTGTATGTTGCATGTAAATGTATGTGTAAATTTGACTTAAAGTTAATTAGGTTTCTAAATACTTGCAACACTTTAGCTCATTTAGCTTTAATAATTTAACTCAAGTGATATTTTCTCTATTTTTTTTTCCACCAACTTTCTATTCAGGTGAAGTCAAAACACCTCAAATCATGCCTACTTATCAAGAGGCCCGTCACGCCTAATAGTGCTGAATCAATAAGCCTCATTGCACATATACATGTGGGGTATTTCTGTTTAGTCCGAATCCTTTTTAGTTTTAATGACTGGTGTCTGCGGAGACTCATCACCAAGGCTCAGCTGTATACACCAGCATGAAAAAAGTCATTAAATACAGACTTTTCATGACAAATGTGTTTTCTTTTTGACTCATGCTGACTTAATGAATAACCTTGAAAGAAATATTTTCTTCTATGATTATTGGTTACATTCATTTACACTTATGTTCATCTTTGACTTTCTATTATGTTTATCTATGACTTTCAACTCAAGGTCAAAGGTGACTTAGGTTCTGCACCTACCTGCTATCAAACACATTTATGATATAGTATAAATTCTTTGTACACATTATAGTACATAGCATGCATGGTTATGCCTGGGAAGTTTCAGAAGATGCTATGTTTCTCATTTATTGTGTTTTGATAGGGTGTATCACTGTGAGTGGACACACCAATGTCAGTGGTGTACACTTACAGACAGAGACAACATTAGACCTTGGTCCTTATTATCTCTTCCATCCCTCCACCTTTACATTCACTTATATTAAGTCTTTTCAGCCTGTAGATTTGAGCTGGTGAAAGCTGTGATGCTCCTGGTTAAAACCTGATCTGAAGATTTTTTAAACCCACAGTAAAAATAACATTAAAAATGTCTGAAGATTAACACCAGTCTCCTGGTTCCTGACCCATTGTTGCTGAATTTCTAACAACTTGGTGCCATGACCCAGATAGCACACTAACACCTCTCTTGTGAGTTACACCATTATATTATTTATGAACAAAAAGAAAATTTGTGATTAAAATTACCTGTTGATTTCTTTCAGCCTGACGTTCCTAGTGGTTCTCATCCCTTTTGTGTCCTGTTGATATATATAGGCCTCAAAGCTCCAGGGTTCTGAGTTTGATCTTGAGCTAAAGTTCATTTCTGCATGGAGTTTCGCATGTTCTCCCTATGTTCACGTAGGTTCTACCATTTCCTCTAACTGTCAAAAAATGAGCATGCTGCACTGCGATGAACTGGTGTTCAATCCTGGGTGAATTCTCCCACTGATTTCACTACCACAACCTTGACCAGAATAAATCAGTCACTTAAGGTGAATAAATTAATGAATTTTCACCTCTAGTCTATGTGCTTTTAAAGGTCCACTATGTAGGGTTGTTAGGGTATCTATAAGCAGAAATAGAGTATTAGTTCCATAATATACTTACGGAATTCATAGGTATGTGCCACGATTCTGCCCTCGTCACAAACACGGCAGGCATCATGGACTCAGCCGCATGTTCAGCGCTTTCATTGTCCCCATCGCGCGTAGCGCGGAAGCGCACACTTTCGCATTATGGCGCGAACTACATAGGACTACAGTTCCCGTGAGCGCACACTTCCAGCCAGGTCACATGACCAGTAATTGGATGCCAGTGCTTCTCACCTGCACATGTGTCCAGCCAAACCCTGCAGACATGACAGAATGCTTCGCCTAACCAGGGACGCAGCAGGAGAATGGGAAGATGGCCGAATGCACGCCATTCCATCCTTCTTTTTACAGAAGGTAGGATTATGCACCCCGGTACCCTATGATGAAGTGGAATTCCCTCCAGGAGGATTTATGTTCCAATGCCGGCTCTTTTTTGGGGACTTGCTGGATCCGAAGCCCGTTGATGACATCTGGGTACTGTGTATGATTTGCTGGCTAACCGGACCTGCCCGGATATTCAACGAGAGCCTTATCGGCATGGAGCACCCGTGCCTACAGAACCCCTGGACTCTGGGGATGTGCTCAGGGTGTTCTATAGGGCCAAAAAGGAGGCTACCGCTTCAGAACCCCCTCCAGTGGTGAAAAGACAGGTAATCACTCCAGAGCCCCCTCCAGTGGCGAAAAAAGAGGCCGAAAGGGAGGCTACTGCTCCGGAATCCATGTCAAGGCTTAAGTCCAGGTCCACTCGGTGGTCCAAGCTTAAGTCCAAGTCAGTGCCAGAGTCCAAGCCTGAGTCCAAGCCTGAGTCCGCGCCAGAGTCTAAGTCCAAGTCCGCGTTAGAGTTCAAAACAGTGCCGGGGGCAAAACCTTTGTCTGAGCCTGTGACCAAAATTTCACCTGCACCCAAGTCTGGTTTGCCACAAGGGTCAGAAGCCATTCCAATCACAGTCTATCACCCAGAGCCTGCTCCTATTCCAGCCAAAGTCGCTCTCACGGAGCCCGCTCCAGTTCCTGTTTGCTCTTCGCCTGAGTATGTGACAAGAATTCTGCCTGAACCCAAGTCTGGATTGCCACAAGGGTCAGCAGCAAGTCCAGTCACAGTCTCTCTCCCAGAGCTCACTCCTGTTCCAAATCACAGAGCCTGTTCCAGTGCAAGTACAAATCACGGAGCCTGTTCCAGTGCAAGTACAAATCACAGAGCCTGTTCCCACACAAATCGCAGCACCTGTTCCCATGCTAACAGAGCCAGCGCAAGCTCCTGTCGCAGCTCAAGTCACAGCGCAAGTTCCTGTCACAGCGCAAGTTCCTGTCGCAGCTCAAGTCACAGAGTCTGTTCCTGTCACAGCTCAAGTCTCTGACGCCGCTCCAGTCACAGAGCCTGCTCCTGTTCCAGTCGCGCTCACAGCCCAAGTCACAGAGCCTGCCCCTGTTCCAGTCGCAGCCACAAAACACATCTTGGTTCTAATGTCTCTAGTCAAGCCTGCCTCAATGCCTGAGTTCCTGACTGAGTTCCTGCCTGAGCCCTCGTCAAGACAAAAGTTCCGTGTGGGGGCTCCTAGTGACACTCCTGAGCCTATGAGCCCAGGACCCCCACAGGATAACCTCGTTAGGTGCTCCGGGAGTAGCGCTTTTGGGGGGGGTTCTGTCACGATTCTGCCCCTCACTTCAAAGACAGCCGCGTGTGCAGCGCTTTCATTGTCTCTGTCATGCATAGCGCGGAAGCGCGCACTTTCGCATTATGCCACGAACTACATAGGACTACAATTCCCGTGAGCACACACTTCCAGCCAGGTCACATGACCAGTAATTGGATGCTGGTGCTTCCAATCCAAGGACAATCAGCCTGTGTTTAAAAGGACTCTCGGTTGCGCTTCGTATTCGCAAAGCATTAGTTTAACTTCCGTCAGGCTATTGCCAAGCCGTGATCCCCATGGTTCATTTCTTGTGTTTTGGACTCTGCTGTGTTCCTGATTTCTGTTTTCCTGGATTATCTTTGATGTTCTGTTTGCTGATC
>JAQQZR010000004.1:6524657-6539420 GCA_030068235.1 Notoglanidium macrostoma
TCACAACGCTAATACGGAGCGAGTTTTTTCCCTGACACCAATGGACCAAGGAAAGGAATCACTTGAGTGTTGACTCACTGAAGCGGATCCTGTGCACCCAATACAACTTTAAGCATATGACTTGCAAGGACTTTCATACTTATGTTATGAGCAATCCCCAGCTATTAAGGAAAGATCCAGTCCTCAGGAAAACATGCCCAGCCGCCTGACTGAAAAGTGTCTAATCCAGGAGTTCACTTTTTTCCTATTTTCTGATCTTTTGTATTGTTTTCAAATCTGTGGCCTTATATAAGAAATGTTTTTTTTTATTTTTTATTAATGACAACATTGGCCAGAACACGTTATCTTCTGAAAGATTTTGTAAAAAAAGTTCAAAATGTTCAGTTTAATCTAGGCCTAGGGGCCACAATGTTCTTTAGGGCCAATAAAACTCATCGATCAGATCATCCTGACTGTGTTGACACATTTGTATAATAACCCAAACACATGTGCGCTAAGGTGTCCTCTTTTTTGAAAACCAAAATATGGTCACCCTACTTTAGCTGGTTAAAAAAGAAATGACAAGCAAAATGTCTAGCAGGAGAGTCAAAAGAATATGTCGTGAGGCAGAGAATAAATGTGCGAGTGTGTTTTGTTACTGTGGCTGGAGCAGAAACAGTCCTCAGCTGCTAGTTTGGTCAGAAAAAAGCACCTATAAAACCAAGGCCATTAAATAAAACATTATAGGTGAACAGTGTCTGAAAAAATACAGTCTTCCCACATTTTTATGTGCTCTGTTTTGCAGTTATTTTTTTTTTTTAATATAATTATAATGTTTATTATCACTCATAATTTGTTTATTGCTAATGAGAGAGTAATAGAGGCAATTATAGAATCTCAGTTACAGTTGTGTGGTGCTAGGGATGATCATTTCTAAAACAGTTTAGGTTTTGTTGTTGTATTTATTTTCTGTTTCGTTTTTTTTTGCTGTGATGAACATTAAGGGATATTTAAGCCACGCACAATTATTTTAAGGTATTCATCCGTCACACTTTTTAAATGATGTTCAGTCTTTTGAAAAACCCAGAGACTGTTTTTACTATTTTGAAGGCTGTGTAAGCATAAGCACTTTTTTGGTGTTACTTTGCTTTATTGCTAGGAACAATTTCTTTATCTTCTTAGAGCAACTGCTTGGCTTCTGCTGGATTAGAAAGGGAGAGAGAGAGAATGTACATGGCATGGAGTCCACAAATAGCAAGCCTCTTTTCACTTCCCTAACTCCCATGTTTTACCTCTTGTGCAAACCTGAACTAACATTAAATAAGCAATGCCTTTAGGCACAGGTTCCCAACCCTGACCTTGGAGTACCACTTGTCTTACACATATTAGTTGGAGTGCATGAGTTAGCGCAGAAAAAACAGTAAAGTCCAGAACCAGGGTTGGGAACCTGTGCCTTAAGGAAATTGTTTGGGCCTGCAGGTGAAGCATTGCGTTGGCTCAGTTAGCCAGTGGATCTAATCATGTGTACAGTTTCATGAATGACGACATTAAAGTTTTAAGAAAAGAAAAAATATATATTTTTTTGGAATAATGCTTCTGAATAATTTGAAGTTGGGTAATGTTTCAGATTTTGGTATGTACCCTGATATAGGGTTCCAACGAAAGTGTGTTATTAAAAATGATATCAAGTATGAAAACATTCGCAGAGGGTTTAACAGTGATGTCAAGTAAAGTTTTCTCAGCACAATTTTCCCAAGAAAAAGTTTTGTTCTGTGTGATGTACTCCTGGAAGCTTAGACCATCTTGCCAAATGATCTGGCCAAAGGGAAGCATATACTTTGAAACGAAGAGGACACCTTGTGTGACAAGGACAGAAGAAGATTTATGTTTACCAGTGTTGGAGCTATGGGCAAGATAAGATGTACACTATTCTGGAGATAGTGATAGAGGCAAAAGTGCAACTGCTGATTGTGATGATTCATTTTGTCAAAAGCTGTGCTGGGATCTTCACTGTGCATTTATCAGCACTCCACAAGGCACTTTGTGTTCAAATGGCTAGCACTGTTTATCTGTCTGTATCTTAAGGCATGTCAAAACTTAAGTTATGCAACAAGGACAAGAACAGGACATAATTACTTTCCCTGAGTTGGCAGAAGGCATGGCTGCTCATTTGAAGCCTGATCGTCTTCAGAAAGGATAGTGGAAGATCTCTTCAAAGGCAGGGTGAGCTAGATTAATGGAAGAGGAAGGAAACAGTAATCGAATATGGCGAGGGAAGCCTCCTGAAAGTGGGAGCTCTGTTTAATCAAATGTATTGACTGTGGCAGGCCACTGGTAGAACCTTGAGGCTTCTGTTCAATTCACATCAATTTTATTTGTATAGTGCTTTTAGCACTAAGATATTGTCACAAAACTGCTAATTGAGCATGCCAGAGGTAAAGAAAGCATGAGGAACAAACCTTGAAAGGGCCCAATCTCAAAAGGGAACCCATCCTCTTCTGTGGGATAGAGACACGGAGATTATAAATCATTGCTCTTCTACATCTGTACACTATAATGCTAAACAGTATAAAGTGGGTTGATAGATGACAATATTGTTAATAAGTGTCCTCGGATGAGCACAAGACACAAGTTTTATGATTATAGCAGCTGTTTTCAAGCACAAGTTTACAGTATCAAGAGGATATTACTCACTGAAGCCAGGGTGAGTCTTGTGCATAAACTGTTTTTGGGAAGTGTAAATCTTAAGGGTATCCATGTGGAACTGTCACCAGCAGCAGAAAATGAGTCACAAGTACAAAAAGCTCCAAGCAGAAACAGAGCATCAGGAAGAATCAGGCGGGAAAGCGAGAGGAGCTACAGCCGGTGAAGTGCGACACGATCAGGCACCAGCGTCACATCAGGCAGCAGGAAGTTCATATACAGTCCTTTGGGTGTGAAACCAGAGCTCAGTAAGATGTGTCAGTCTTAAAAATATCCTCATATGTATGTCACATTAAGATCTTTGACAATTTAAAGCAGTAATTCGTCCATTTCGTGGATTATCCTTAAACTACATTCACATGTTGCAGGTGTGTTTACTAAGCTGTTCTGAAAGGAGCCTAGTAAAGAGATGAGCCACCTGACAGATGGGGAGCAAAACACAAACACTCACTGCTTTCAACCCGGCGGCCAGTGTGTTGACACAAAGGCCCACGCTAAACTGTGAAGGATTTGGGATGGGCTGTAAAAGAGCCACTGTCTCAATCTTCCAAAATGTCTCTCTTTCATCAGCTTGGCCTGAAGCAGCCACAGGGCCTGTCTGTTGAGTCAGTCTTCAGTACCACAACCAAATACACCGTAGGACTCCACTGCACTATTACTTCACTTACACAGCGTGGGGGTGTTCGTGCACTGCCATAAGCCTTAATGACAGAAATCTGCTGTTCCAGAAATGGCACTAACATTACCGCTAGTTGGTAGTGAGGCATCTTGGCAGTGCTCAAGCATCATTTAGAGACTCGTTTACACTGTCACTCTGAACCGATATGATGAAGTTAAAAGTCTCAGCCTTTTTAGGATAAATTTTTTTTGTCTGCAGTGGGGCATTAAAGGAACCTTTCTTTCTCCTGAGACCTCATCATAACTCCCTGCACAAGACGAGGCTAACCAAGCTGAGTGTTGCCAGCAGACCAGGAGGTCGTTGACGTATCTGTAGCAGCTAGTAATGCACTAATATTTAAATTGGTGGCCAGAAGTTGATTACTTCACTTAGAAAAATAAACAGATTGATGGCTTGGCGGTTCTAATTCAATCATTTTTGGCCACAGATTACTGTGCTTCATATATACTACGTCCGTCAAATCCCTTTAAATGTTATGTTTGAATTTCATAAAATTAAAATATTTAATATTAGAAGGTATTTAAATACTAATAAGCCTATCATTTAATATGGTCAGAAAAAAAAAAAAAACGCAAACAGAAAAGTTTTACATTACAGTAATGCAATGATTTCTTGTCACAGGTATTTAGTTACATTTTCCCTTTCTTAGGCTATGGCAGACATGAGTTTTTTATGAGTTTATTCAACTTGTTGATGAGTTGTCCGCAATTAGTCCACATTCTGGAGCTCTACCGTTTTGCAATTTTGTGTCTCAGGTGAGTAAGTCTATGTGGAAGTGTTCCGTGCAAACAATCTATAGTGAAAGTATTCCTTTAGAAGAGGGTTTTTAACCTGATCAATTAGAGACAACTTACTTGATTTATCTTTGTATCCAAAGGCCATGCTGAAGGAGCAAAGTCAATATTCATTTAGGATGGGCGGAGAGTGTTGTCTGGTGAGGATGTTTGTACACATTTTTCGGTCAGATTAAGGAAATTAGATTTTTATTCAGACACATCATTTCTGGAATAGATAGGGCTTGACAATATGTCATATTCTTTTCTGCAAACAACACACCCTGCATTTCCAGGGTCTGCTGGAACTAAGCATTTGAATGTGATTCTTTTTCACATTTGAATTCATATTCTGAAAGCCCTAGTATAAGGTAAATTAACTTACCCTTGACCAAATTATGCTAAAATAAGTTCATACAGCAGGTTTGGCTTAGAGCTTGAATGCAAGTGCAGAATTATTGATCTTCATCTTTCAGCTGCTCTCGTTCAGGGTCACCACAGCGGATCGTCCACCATCCACTGGCGGATTTGGCACAGGTTTTCTGCCAGATGCCCTACCTGACACAACCCTCCCAATTTATCGAGGCTTGGAACCAGCACTACAAAAACACTAAGTTGTACACCCCAGTGGCTGGGATCATTTCACACTCATGGGCAATTTAGAGTAGCCAATTGACCTATCCCACATGTCTTCGGACTGTGGGAGGAAACCGGAGTACCCGGAGAAATCCCAGACAGGCACTGGAAGAACATGCAAACTCAACACCGAAAGGCTCCCTGGTTGACCCAGGGATCAAACTGCACCATCATGTCACCCCAAAGGATAAATACAGAATAAAAGTCATTTACACACAATTTTTAGGGTGATTGATAAACATGCTAGACAAGGCAATGCAAACAAATATGTTTAAAATCCGAATAGAATCTTCTATATTTTTCAGACTACATTTTAAGGATTGGTGCATCCTTAAGGATGATGGACTTCCATTGATTTTCAGTGTCATAGGCTGAAAGAGAACTGATCAAGGTATCAAGGAGATATCACATAGAGTTTTGGGAGGCACCCAAAGCCCAGTATATGGCTGAAACATTGATTGATATAAAACAGTTGGCGCTGACTATTGATAAATCCTCCTACAGTCCAAAGACTGCGGAAAGAATGTGGATTAGGTTAAGTATCTACTCTAAATTGCCCATAGGTGTGAACATGAATGCGAATGGTTGTTTGTCTCTGTGTTTGCCCTGCGATGGATTGGTGACCTGTCCAGGGTGTACTCTGCCTTGTGCCTGAAGTCAGCTGGGATTGGCTCCAGTTTCCCCATGACTTGCAATGGATAAGCGGTATAGGAAGTGAATGAATGTTTGTGGGAAAAAAGATCATTCTTTGAGTTCATTGATGAATTACTCATCCATGTTTTAGATCCACCAAGGGATTCCTGTCTATAGGCTTTTCAACAATCAGTCAGTAAGTGAGTCAGTGAGTCAGAGTCATGGAAACCGCCTCTACTATATCTTTTAATAAATCCACTTTCTTGTATCATTTATACACAGTTTTTCCCAAGGAACGTCACCCACGACCTTCAGGTGTTATATAAATGTAATGAATGCTAGAGTCATTATACACCGTTCAGGACACAGGAGTCTTTTAGTGAAATAACCAATGATACTAATAAGCAGAAACAAGACTGTGTATTGCTTCCTTCACACATAGAGACCACATGGAAAAGCATGATGCATATTTGAAACTGTCCATTGTTTCTCCATGGCTACCATGACCTTTGATGCATTGCCATGTGTTTAGGCTGATTCCTTCTTAATCCTCCACTTCCTCACTGGCAAATCCCATGCAGTTATTAGCATGCTCTCTTCTCCTGTCATGATTTTTCTTAGTTTTTTCATCTTTGCTTTCCATCGCACTCCCTCTAAATCTCTCTCAGCCTAGCTCGCCTCTCACTATGCAAATCCACTGCTGTGCGTGAGCACTCAAGCACTGAGCTAACTGACAGCAGCGCATAAACTCGCAGCTCCCGTAATCCCACACGTGTCAGGATGCCACCGCAGCAACCTCAACTGCCCAGTGCTATTGGAGAATGACAGAATGATTGGCGTTGATCACGATTGCCTTGCCTTGAAGCACAGCGACAGAAAATCGTTTTCACATTGCGAGAGTTTTACTCCGGGTGGCCCACTACATCACTCTGAGACCCAGTCTAAGAGATCAGAATAAACAAAGTCACACAGCTGTCACGGCCAATAGTGACCACCTTGGCCGATCTGCCCCCTGCCATGGTACTTGTCGTGATGGCAGATGAATGGCAGATGACGTGATTAACTTCTGGCAGATATTGCTGTGTTTCAGTCAGTGACTTGACACTGTTGAGTGCCAGTCTACTGCCAAGAAATTTATCAGTGAGGCTCATATAGAGAAGATGGATAGAGGGCAACGGGGCTATATTTATTGTTGTATGCTTGGCCAGATTTCAAAGTAAAGTAAAAACTGGCTAGGTGTTTGCAAAGTATTATTAATAATTTACACAATATAAGCAAAAAAGCATGTCCTGAAATTATACATCCACAGTCTTGACCAAGTGAAAAGGTAGAGTGCTTTTTCTAACAGTTTGGCCGCCAGGTCATTCAAATTGGCATGTTGATGACGTAATGCGTAGAGGCTGCAGCCCACTTTGAGTGATAGACTCTCAGCCCCAACACCTTTCTCCACTCATACCATTCCTATCAGCACTTACCCAGCCATGCACAACTCCATTAAACTGCTCAACCATGACACTTGATTAAAAATGGTTATTAATCCGCCCCATCCAATTTCTCCTTTATTATGTGGAGAATGAAGGTGATGGAATAGTGCATAGAGGGCAAGAGTACCAAAAATATCAAACAGCCATCGCAGATAGTTTTTAGTCATTTAGTGGTGTGGTTCTTATGTCTATGTGCACACCTCTATATTCCCTGAAATATTCTATTAATTTTGATGTCTTTTGAGTAGCACTTTTAGCAGTAGACACTGTCCAATAGAAACGTTTCAGAAATATGATTTAAATTTAAGTCCATAATGAGCAACCAGAGATGCCATTTCCAAGGTAAAACACTCTGAGAGAGACTAAAGAAGAAACCTTCAGAGTTTTCAGACTCAAAAGGGAACCTGTCCTCTTCCAGGTAATACTGGATAGTGGGATTTCGATCATTTCATCAAGCATTCTTATCAAGACCTTGGAAATTATAAGGTTCTCCCTCATAGTTTTGTGAATTTAAGATTTGATTTGAGATTTGATTTAACCCTAAATAAAGTCTAGGCAGCTACAACGTCTCAACTGTATACTTTTATACTTTTAAGCAATATTTTAGTGCACTTTTTTTTTCTAAAAGCAAATATATACCCTTATAATTCCAAGGATTTATTGCAGTGAAAATATAAAAAAAATGCATGACATGAACAGGAGTCATGTTCAACATTGGTGAACATGATGAGTTACTGTAAGTGAAGATATGGTATAGAATGATATGGGTTGGTCTTCTGTGGCAGGTCAATATAACCTTTGGATTTGTAAAATTCATTAAAGCCTGATGCAAAAAGCAGCTCATTTGTCTGCGCATCCACTCCACTGCGTCGCTCATAAAGAGTGTTGCTGTATTTCTTTTTGTTTTCTGAAGCTGGTGTGTAATACACAGGAAGGATATGGATTCGGCAGTCATCAGTGTAGTTATACTGGTACCGCTTCCCTAGCAATAGTATTGTCACTTTAGAAAAAGCTGTATCCTGATCCACAAGAGTGAACAATAACTCTCAGCACTTAGCAGCAAATGCAATCACTGCACTCCACAGCTGCAATCATCACAATTTAGACTAATTAAATGGGTGGCGGAAATATTTGTGTTGCCAGCTAATTGCCTTCCCTCCAATCTGACTGTGAGACAAAAGCATGACAAGACTCCACTCAGCTGTATTGTTAACCTCAGTATCTGGTGAAGCACACACCAGTCACCAGCCTCAGGAGTAAGCCTGTCACTCCTGCTCACCATCTTGATGCTGGTGATGGACAGAATGTTGCCATAGCAACTGTCAAACACACCAGCTAGCACCCTAATCAGTAGGTTTGTCACCAAGCTTTTCATTCATGAGATGCTTTTCAATGCTCACCATCTTCTCATTCATATATCATTGTATTCCTCTTTTTTATTTTATTACAATTTTTTTTTTTAATGTGTCCTGCTTTTATGTTGCCTTATATTTGACAGCATATAAAAAAAAAAATTCCTTTTTCACCCGGCATTTTTTACTCTATGAATTTTCTGTATTAAAAGCAAAAAGGTGCTGGTTTAGGTGCAATTGTAAAACCCCATCTTGCACACTTCTGCTTAAGAAAAATCTGGCAATCTTGGATTTGTGAACTACAGGCAGGTGGTTTGCACGTTCTGAATGATTAATCATGAAAATCATAACTAACTGTAAATATTGACATTGACATGTCATCAGTGTAAGTCACCAATTTTGAATACAGCTTTACAGCATTACGGAAATCTACAACTACATTCAATATATCTAATGTGCAACCCAAAGGTGACAGAGGTAAAGAAAAACTTGAGGAAGATTCCTTAAGAGGAGCCAGACTCAAGCTTTTGATTGACAGCCACATTTCACATCCAACTGTCAGACCTAATGTTAACTCTACCTCCTCCTTAATGAATACTACCACACTGTACTCTCTGAATGATGTGTCCCTCTGGACTGAAAGTCTCAATTGCTGTCTTGCCTTAAAGAAGGTTTCTGGGTTTTGCAATGCCTGTTTTACTCTGTTTCTTCAATTTGTAAGAAGACCTGACACAGGGCGACGTCATGGCCTTTCACTTTTAAACTGTCACACAGATCCAACGCTCTATCAGGAAATGCAGCATGAGGCACACTGCTTCTTCACTACCTTCTACCCTGCTGGGTGTAATTTGATTCGGGGCTGTGACTGTTCTCTCACTAGCGGCGCTTGACACGTGGTAATGAAATTAATCTCTATTACCCTCCAAGCCCATGGAGGTGGAGCTGACAGCTGGAGCAAAGAGAAACAAACACAACCGTAAAGACAGTCAACAGTTATCAACACAAGGCTGGAGCAAAGAGCAAGGCTATGCTAAGTTTAACCTTTGAACATGTCAAATCATTACAAATCAGTTCACTACAAAAGGACATGATGCATGCCTTACACGCAGTCAGCTCTAGAATTGTTGGTGCCCTTTACAAAAATGGGAAAACATGAATATGTAAAATAAATCACGTAAAGTTATTCTTTTATGAGTATTTCCAACATAATATGTTTATTTAGGTTTCTTAATAGTTGTCTGTCAAACTTTTGTGTAATGTTTTTTTTTCTTGTGAATATTGTGTTAGAAGGCTCTCAGGCAGGTTCTAGGGATCCTTGAACAAAAGTTTATTCAGACAAAGCGCAAGGTCAAGAAACATTCCAAGGCTGGACGTTACAAATTATGTTCTTTCATTCTGCTGAAGAGGTGCCAATAATTCTGGAGTTGAGTATAAGTATGGCGCGCTACAGGACGTCGGTCTCCAATCAGCTGGGAAATGCGAACAGATATGTATGCTGTTATGCATCTATTGTGTGTAGTAGCAAAAGGAAAATATAGGCTAAGCCATTTTAGCTGAACATTCGAAATTTTCATTTTCACCTCAAGAGCCTTCCGTTTACAGAGCCAACTTTGAGAGCATATAATTAAAAGAAAACAGTGGCATGAGCTTGAACAAGGCAGGCTAACAAGCAAGATAGGACCAAGCAACAGCTTTCAGCCTGTCAAGAGCTGATGCGTAAATAAATGAAAATGGTTGTTATCCACATGGGGCTAAAAGTTACTGGTCTAATGCAGGAAAACTAGGCAGAACTGTCAAGCTACATCCGAAAAAAGTAAATAATATTACAGAAGCAGTCTGAACGGTGCTCTCAAAATATCATTGTGCAGCCCAATTTTCTCCCAATAGCACATTACATTGCTATAAAAAGACTCCCAATGACAGGAATCTATACTGTACATGTTGGAAATGTGAAAATAGAAAAGAGGCTGTTTTTTGTCTTACTTTTCCCCTATTGTGTGTAAACACACCTACATACACACAAAAACACACATACACCGCTGTCTAAATTGACTTTTGCCAACTGGAACATAGGTCTCTGTGGACATGTATAACCTGCTAGGGTTCTCCCTGTCATGAGAAAAGGGAACGAAAAACAAAAGAAAGAAACAAAACTTTAGTCAAATGTATTTTCATATCACGTGTTAGCTGTGCTGTCATATTGTACATTTGATTTCTTATGTTAGCTGCTGTATGATCAAGAGATCTAGCCATAGTTGCTAGCGCTTGCTTTCCCACAGAGATTGGTTTTTTTTCTCTTCCAGAAAAGCAGAATGCTTGCTTAACATCAGGAGAGAAGCTCCACTAATTCATACCGTCTCTGTGTTCTCGATATACAGGAGCATTTACTTAACATTTATTTCATTTGGCCTCACTGTGAGGTGAAGCCACTGATATTACCAAAATACTGCATTAGGTGCTATATTAGCAAATGTTGCTAAATACTAATAAAGAATGGGACTTCCTCGTAACACCAGATGCAGGTCTACCTTCATAAAATCAGCTGTAACTTACTTTATGTTAATTGTTCGATCCTAAACTAAATTACCCCTAGGTGTGAATGTGTATGTATGGACTGGCATCTCATCCAGGGTGTATTATCACCCCACACCCAGTGTTCTCGGCACAGGCTTCAGATCCACTGCACGCTTGACCAGGATTAAGTGGTTACTGAAGATGAAAGCATGACCGATTTGCACAGAATGTGATTTGTTAAAGTTGTCATAACTTTTTGCACCTATCAGGTGAAATATACCTGCATTGCGGATCGTCTCACTCCTGCAATCTTCAGTGTAGTTTTAGACAAGAATGATCATAAACCAAACTAAACTTGCAAACAGTTTACAAATATTGGCATATTCATAATCATTCACATACAGTTATCATAGTTATTTGCTCAATTAAAATAAGAGGGAGAATCAAAATGTAAAGGCAACGTACATTTAACGGCTTTAACGGACGTAACCAATAAAAAGAAAAAAACGAATAAAAAGAGCCCGAGAGAAAGAGTTTATAAATGTCAGATACCATAAGAATATAGTTTTACCAGAGCTGAAATTAGTTTTTAAGATTGATTTTGTAATAACAGAGTTGTTTTTTTTAGTTGACAGTGAATATAATAAGTCTACACACCTCTGTTAAAATGGCAGGATTTTGTGACGTAAAAAAAATCATGTCAGAACATTTTCCATGTTTAATGTATATACTGATAAAGTGAAAAACAATTTTTAGAAAAAATTAAAAAACGTAATTGCGTAGGTCTGCACAGCCCTAAATGAACACTTTGTTGACGCACCTTTTGATTTTATTACACCACTCAGTCTTTTTGGGGTAAGAGTCTGTCAGCATGGCATGTCTTTACTTGACAATAATCTCCCACTCTTTCTTCCATAAACATGCTAGAGCCTTCAGATTGGGAGGGCATTTCCTGTGCACAGCCTGCTTCAGGTCACCTCACAGAGTTTTAGTTGGATTCAGGTCTGGGCTTTGGCTTGGCCATTCATTCCTTTTCATTTTCAGATTTCTATCAGAAGTGTGAATGTTTGGCACTAATATTAGCTATTCAAGCTTTTCCCCTCCTTTATAAAAGACCCAGGATGAAGAAAAGCAACCCTAAAGCTGCTCCTGATGCTGCCACCATGCTTCGTCTTGGATATGGAGTTCTTTTGATGGAGTGCTTTTTTTGCACCAAACATATCTTTTGGCTTTATGGAATTATTATTCCTTTTGAAATTGTTTTCATAAGATATTAACACATTTTGCTACAAATAGTGTAGGGTGATTTAGTCAGAATGTAATATTTTTTGTGAGGAAGGTTTTCTGTATAGCCACCCATCCCCACAGCTCAGACGTGAGGAGTACAAGAGATTGTTGTCACAGGCAGAGAGTAATCATTACTCTCTCAGATGTTCCTGCAGCTACTTTAATATTGCTGTAAGTCTCCTGGCAGCCTACCGGGTAAGATTTTATCTTGCTTTTTGTAAATTGTGGAAGGTTCTTGGTGATGTCACTGTGGTGCTCCATTTTCTCCACTTGTTGATGATGGCCTACATGATGTTCCATGGTACATTTAATGTTCTGGAAATTATTCTATACCACTCACCTGGTTGATATCTTTCGACAAGTGGGATACCATATAGGCTTTGTGACCTCTTAGAGGACATCTTTAGATGCCAAGAAAGTCCTACAGAAACTGCTGAGCTTTATTTGGTAATCAGAATATTTTCATTGATGACAGCTCTATGATAATTATATTTGAACACAAGATTGAATGTGATTTTTCATTCTGAACACAGCTACATATCTGGTTTTAAAAGGGTGTGAACACTTGTGCAACCACATAATTGCAACTTTTTAATTTTTCCTATTTTCCCCTAAAATGTTTCTGGTTATTTTTCACTTTGTTTTTATACATTGTATTTTCACATTGAGGCTGGAAAAAGTACCAACATGATTTAGGTTAGTTTCAATTTTGTACTTCAGAAAAACCTGCCAATTTAACACGGGTGTGTAGGTTTTTATATTCACTATAAATGTCCCTTAATCTACATGTTGGTCTGTTTTCACATTAGCTTCAACTTCCATGCTAAATACCGCCGACAGCGACATCACAACTGTGATAAAACAAGCTCCTGCATCACATAATGACAGCTCATCCTCGCTGTCACTCACTCTATATTCAGACGGGACCTAATTGCCGGATCTTTCTGCATACATAATTATACACCTCTGCTTTCATGCACAGGAGAGCAGCACAGCACATTCATGCGCTGGAGAGCACCTATTGTCAATGCTCAAATTCACTCTTTCACGAAAGGCAAGAAAAAAAAGATGTCCAGACACATGGACAGACAGGTGCCTGCTGCTTTTAGCAACACAGAGATGTATATCAAGTGGAGGAGCAGATTGGCTAAACGCTGTTTGATTCACGTCTAAATGCGTAACCTCCTCCTTTTGCACAATGGCATTTTCTTTGCTTTGATCCCAGAACCTTCCAGTACCCCATACGTTCAAATCTGGCTGCAAAGTCCCTCAAACCTCGACACACACTCGCCTTTCTCACTGGGAGTAGCTGTGCCCACTCAGAATACACCGGTAATCCTTCCTGAACAGGATTCCTGAACAACTTCCTGAAAATTGGTAGGACATAATCTAACACTTATTCTAAACAAACCAATCCAACAAGGCTCTTTTTACTGTCACATGAGAAATATTATTAATAACTAAGGTTAAGTGCCCTAAGCAGCAGGGGCTGTCATTTAAACATCATGTACAACAGAACAACTGAAGAGAACTTGGTTTTTACTTTTTAAATTTTTTTTCCCAATTTTGCTTTCCAATTTGGTCACTTGCCAAACGCCATCCATTAGCTAACGCTCCCCTATCATACGACAGCTACCAACTGGGGAAGGTGAAGGCTAACACATAATTCCTCTGAGACACATGAAGCCAGACAACTGCTGCTCATACTTCACCACAGGATAGCATAACACAGTCTGAGGAAAACGTGAAAAAAGAAAATCTGTACCCTTTGACATACATGAGCCAACAATTGGATAGCGTTTTTCTGATTGAAAGGGCAGAAGGAGTTAGCCATCTCCTCCGCCACCCAGAAATCATGACTAATTTTGCCTCCTTGGCTCCTGACCATGAATGGCCGTGGCATCGTAAGGGTTTGAACTTACAATCGATAGAATGAATGCTTTTCTGTTGAGCCACTTGAGACCACAAGAAAGAATTTTTAACCACCCATACTGATTTACAACATTGCAGTTGGAAAACTCTGGATTCCTTGTTACTTGTGTGTCGTGATCAATATTTAGGGATTATATGAAAGCTATTCCTAGCCCTTGTATTTGAGGCTCTAACCCAGAAAATCCACAACACATTTAGAAAAGTGTTAGAATACCAAAGGTTAAACTGAGATTTAGGAGGTGCCGGAGCACAGTGATATCGTAAACAAGTTTAGCCATTTCAGTTTCTGTAGTTTAACTAACTACAAAGTGGCAAAAATACAGGATACATAAATCTGGGATTTTCAGTTGACAGACTAAGTGAGGTTTCTCTGGCCCCGACAAATTTTCCAACACATTTTCCAGTTATATTAAAATTATGTAGAATCTGTAAATATATATATATGTATATATATATATATACAGTACTCAGCATAAATGAGTACACCCCACCAGACTTGCAGACTTGTCAGAAAACCTTTAGTTACCTTTCAGAATCAACATTTTCTATGGGATACTATACTAAAAATAAATTCCCACATTAATTTAATACTCCCACAAATGTAGACCATTGCTAACAAACAAGATTTGTACATTTGCACACACAAAAAAGTGATTTTCCTAACAAATTCTTTCAAGCCCATGTTGCAAAAATAAGTACACCCCAATTAAAGTATTAGGAGAAAAGTCAAACTGAAGACTACAAAATTCAAGTTAACAAGATTTCAACCACAGGTGAGTCTAATTATTCAT
>JAQQZR010000004.1:6539520-6572185 GCA_030068235.1 Notoglanidium macrostoma
TTATTATTATTAACCTCAATTTCATGTTATGGAGTTAATCAAGTGTTCTTTAAAACTCCTTGTGAAACTTTTGGAAACTGTTAGTTTTCATTGAGATCAATTAAAATCTTACTTTTCAACTCCTTTCTGCTGAGCACTATGTCTGGCTGTCTGGCTGTCTGGCTGTCTGGCTGGCTGTCTGGCTGTCTGGCTGTCTGGCTGGCTGTCTGGCTGTCTGGCTGTCTGGCTGTCTGGCTGTCTGGCTGTCTGGCTGGGATTGAATGATGAGTGCAAAATAACAGGGAGAGAGAAGGTGTGAGGAGCAGTTGGTACAAGATGACCAGCTCCATTGCCAGTTTTACATCAAACACGTCAAGCAGTGTTGTCTTTTTAAATAAATTGTACTTATAAGAGTAATATTAATGTTTAGCCTTTTAACCTTTCTCAACTATATTAGTAAAGACAGGGCTGCACTTTTTACTATGTTACGGCTTTCTTTTGCTGCCACATTTTTCTGTCACTGAGGATGGAGTATGCCAGGTGCCTTGACTGAAGAAATACATTTCACAACTGTGTAATGTATGAATTTATTTATGAAGCCGTGTGAAACTGTATTAGATCATAATTATCATCACCATGCTATAATTACCATTTCTGCTAAATTATAGTACCATTCACGCAAACCAAAGGTGGGGCAGCTCAGCTGGCTTAAGCACAATGAATGAATGAATGAATGAATGAATGAAAAACCCACTACATGCTACACACAAAGCCTGTGAGCCCAGTCATTTTCAGATAGATGACTTCGAACAAGGAAAATCTTCTTCCTGTTGTTGTCATGGAATGTTAACAGTGCCACCTCAGTCCTGGAGCACTCGTACGCAATGGGCAGTACAAAAGCGCAGTGAGCTTGTAAGCATGAAGGTGATTTGGTTTTCATGCAACCTTCACAGATGCCGTTTATACATTAAATATATTTTTCTTTTCTAGGAACACAATGCTCATTGGAAATAGCATTTTGTATGCAATG
Organism: Notoglanidium macrostoma; assembly: GCA_030068235.1. Lineage (NCBI taxonomy): Eukaryota > Metazoa > Chordata > Actinopteri > Siluriformes > Auchenoglanididae > Notoglanidium > Notoglanidium macrostoma. The sequence continues at coordinate 6,540,530 of JAQQZR010000004.1, forward strand.
ATTTAAGCAATGAGCAGCTGCGTGTGTGACATAGCCGACTAAAATAAGAGCAGTCTGTTTTGATCAGTATGTCATAGTTAAATAAGAATCACACCTCTGCGGTGACATTTGTGTAAAACCGTAATCTCAAAACACAGGCATCTTGCGATTGAAATTCAAATATGGTTTTCTGTCTCCAGCTTGGTTTCATCTACTATTTCCAGTCCTTCTCTCTAAGGAGAACCTTGTAACCTTTTCACATTCGGCTGCTGTCTTGCGGCTTTCGGGCCCCTCGCACTGAGAGAAGCACACTGAGAGAACTCAACTGTGAGATTAAAAACAGCACACAGACGTTGAAGCTGTGTGACCTGGCCTCGAGCTTACTGAGTTGACCCTAATAAATACACAGCATGTGCTTTTATTCTGCTGTACACACCCACCCACCCACACACACAAACACACATATGTGTGTGTGTATATATCCATATACACACAGTATAGATACAAGCAGTATAGATATATACACTATATACACACAGTATCGATACACATCGAGGAAAAACAGCATGCAATTGATCCTGCTGAAAAGTAAAGAAATATTAAACAAGGCAAGTTTTGGTATAATTGCTGCTTTCATTTTTATCTGTGTTTACAGATTACTATTTTGATTGAGACCTTCTTGGCTTCAAAATGTAGTGCTTTTAGGCTAAATGATTAGCATACAGGATTGTGCTCAAATCAGGATGAAGGATAAAAAAAAAACCCTACTGAGAATAAAATCCTGTATTGTAAGAGTACAAGCAATTTTTTCAGACTCTTATCCTTACTTCAGTGTTATGAGCTCTTGAGCTATGAATTGCAGTGGACCTGACCTGTTTTTTTATGTGTGTGTGTGTGTGTGTGTTCATATAGACCTGCGCAGGATGACGGCGGGCTTCATGGGCATGGCTGTGGCCATCATCCTTTTCGGCTGGATCATTGGTATGCTCGGCTGCTGCTGGGACCGAGGCCTAATGCAGTACGTGGCGGGTCTGCTCTTCCTCATGGGCGGTGAGTCCAATGACACGCACACCCACAACACATCTACACTGATCAGCCGTAACATTAAACCCACCTGCCTAATATTGTGCAGGTTCCCTTTGTGCTATCAAAACAGCTCTGACTCGTTGAAGCATGGACTCCACAAGACCTCTGAAGGTGTATTGTGGTATCTGGTCCCAAGACATCAGCAGCAGGTCCTTTAAGTCCTGTAAGTTGCAATGCGGGGCCTCCATGGATCAGATTGGTTTGTCCAACACATCCCACAGATGCTCCATCAGATTGAGATCTGGGGAACTTCAAGTCAACACCTTGAACTCTATGTCACCATTCCTGAACAATTTTTGCAGTGTGGAAGGGCGATGCACTGTGTTCTGACACCTTATAGCCAGATATTAACGTAATCAGCAAGTTGTGCTACAGTAGTTCTTTCGAAGGATTGGACCAAACGGGCTAGCCTTCATTCCCCATAGACATCACTGAGCCTTGGTTCACTGTCACCAGTTCACTGGCTGTCCTTGGATCACTTTAGGTACAAACCACTGAATACTGGGAACACCCCAAAAGACCTGTTGTTTTGGAGATGCTCTGACCCAGTCATCTAACCTTCACTATTTGGCCCTAGTCAAAGTCACTCAGATCCTTAAACTTGCCCAATTTTCCTTCTTCCAACTCATCAACTTTGGAAACTGACTGTTTGCTTGCTGCCTAATGAATCCCACCCCTCGACAGGTGCCAATGTAACAAGATAATCAATGTTATTCATGTCACCTGTTAGTGGTTTTAAAGTTATGTCAGATCTGTGAATCAGAAAGTGGTGTTCTGTATAAAATGTGCAGAAACATTTTTTTTCAAGCAGTTGAAAAAATCTCAACATATTAAAATACAACCTTTGTGCACGCCACACTGTAAAAGTCTCATCTAAGTAAATTGTTAAAAGCACTTTAACTTCCTCTGACTCTTTTTCAATTGTTACCTATTGAAGAGCTTTAATTACAGATTAGAGACTAGTGACAGGCGTGGTAGGCGTGTAGCATGGTTAATTTCATAAAAGTTAGGTTTTTTTTTTTTTTAGTTCACGGTGTTGAAGCATGACTTGCACTTTTGTACAGCAGTAATGTGCTGCAGTGAGTTAGTTATTACTGCTGAAGTGGTATACAGTGTTAGTAAAACAGACACTGAAACACTGGTTCCAGTGTCCTGGAGTTACATAAAAAATCTTTCAACACTTTTTATGTTTTGATTGAAGCACACAAAGAGTGTTGGTTGTAGGACTGATTTTGTTGCAATGACTGAAGATAAGACAGTTGGTTTGCCTGTCGCATAATTAAAATCAGCAGCTTATACAATATACAATATATGGTCAAACGTTTGTGGACACATGACCATCACATTCATATGTTGTTGCCACAAAGTTGGAAATGCACAACTGTCCAGGATGTCTTTGAATGCTGTAGCATTACAATTTCCGTTCTCTGAAACCAAGGAGCCCAAACCTGTTCCAGCATGACAAAGCCCCTGTGCACAAAGCGAGGTCCTATAAAAACATGGTTTGCCATGGTTGAAGTGGAAGAACTCGATTGGCCTGCACAGAGCCCTGACCTCAACAACACCGAACACCTTTGGGGTGACCTGGAACTCCTACTGTGCGTCAGACCTCCTCGCCTAACATCAGTGCCTGACCTCACTAATGCTCTCACTTCTGAATGGGAGAAAATCCACACAGCCGCGCTCCAAACTCTAGTGGAAAGCCTTCCCAGAAGAGTGGAGGTTATTATTACAGCAAAATGGGACTAAAGTTGGAACGTAATCTTCGACAAGCACCTATGACTGTGATGGTAAAGTGTCCACAAACCTTTGTCCATGTAGTGTAAGTCTGTATATTGAAGCTAGATGGATTTAATTTCTTTACATTTTTTTGTCCTTCATGACATTATAAAGTGCACAGCTGCACAGGAAACCGACTTAAGTCTGACTATTGTCTTCACCTATCCTTGAGATTAAGGACTTTTTAAAGGCCTTGTTCCACGTGGACCTCATTAGGTAAAAGTGCGCAGAGTGACCTTTCAATGACTGGCAAGTTGCAATGCATGGTCACATATTTACACCAATACAAAATATGTAAAGAAACCCACTATCTTTCCATCATTAAAAAAGGATTCATCCTCCCACGTCATTTGCCTTGACAGATCGCTGTCTACATTGCTGATTGTGGTTGTTTTTGTGCAGTTCAGTTTGATAATGTAGCATGTACGTGACATATCAAAGTCTTCAGGAATTTTTTTTCCACCCTGTTACATCATATTGTTTGGCACAGCCAGCCAGACATCTCCCCTGCAGGAAGCATGCCGAGGGCTTTAATGTGGATGTTGATTTTGGTAAACACGGCAGCCTCCCCTCTCGTCACACTGCCTCTTCTGTGTGCAGCGTGAAGCTCCAGAGCTGTGGGGAGCAAAGCGAAGATGTAATTAAAATGGGTGGCATTAATGTAGTGGCCCGCTTTTGAATAATAAGGAGGTAATTAAAAAGCCAATTAAGATGCTAAGTCATAAAAACAGAAGGTTGCACTGAGGGTCAGATTACAGGGGGCATGAGCGCTCGCTTGGTCACAGCATATACAAAATGTGTTCCCAGTAATGAGTTAGAATGGTTTATACATATAGAGAGGAAGTATGTATATAATATAACGAGACTATTTTGATTGTTGAAACCGTGCATCCACTTCCAATCTTGCTGTGCCGCATTTTGGTGTCTTGAGTCATTCAAATGAAAGAAATTCAAGTGTGTGTGACAGGACTTTCCAAAGAGCTTTGCATTGTGAATGGCATACATTTTTATTTTATCTTGACTTGTTCTTTCTGTTTTTTCAGGTACCTTCTGCATCATCTCGCTCTGCACCTGCGTAGCGGGAATTAATTTTGAGCTTTCCCGCTATCCTCGCTACCTGTACGGCCTCCCAGATGACATCAGCCATGGATATGGTTGGTCCATGTTCTGTGCCTGGGGTGGCCTGGGCCTGTCACTCATCGCCGGCTTCTTCTGCACGCTGGCACCCTCCGTTCAGCCGATCCCTCGTTCCACCTGCCCCAAATCCAGGCAAGAAAATGGCACAGTGTGTTAAGCGGAGGCTTCCGAAAAAAGCCAATATGCAGCCACGTGCTGAGTGAAAAACATATAAACAATAAGACGACTGATTATCAAAACCATACGTTTGTTCCCGAGTCATTTCTGATTTCACCAATCAGACGCCATTTTTGTGTGCAAATAAGTATCCTGATCGTTCCATGACAAAAAAAAATTAAAAATAGATGAAAGTCAGTATGTTACTGAGATACTGAAATGGAGATACCACACAGGAACACTGTACTTTCAGGATGATATCTCTTTCCCTCTGAGAACGTTGGGAAGGGCAGCATGAAATGGCGACTAATGAAGACTTGTACATCAGTATGTCAAAATACGGCAGCATGAAAATTGAAAGGTGTGTAAGAGTTTCTAGCTGTTCTTAGTTGTCTCTTTATTGCTAAATTGGTGCTTTTGGGGTTGAAGAATAAATCCCAATATAGTGTATGTGTTTTGTGTTTGAAGAGCTACTGAACTGGAAACAGTGCCAATCTATATCTAAGGATTGGAACAAGAATGCAAATGACAGTAGGAACGTTTTGACGCAAAAGGATTCTGTGATGCAAATATACCAATATAGTTAGAGTGAACTGGAGCAGCACTGGATACTGGACACAACCATGAGCTCTTCAGTCTGCAGACAAGAAATTGGTACTGGAAGAGAACATTTTGAGGAATGGTTCCAGGATCTCTACACTGCTACATTGCAAATTGTAAAGAATATTCCCCAACAAATCATTACCATGAGGAGAGATATGGGAGGGCTTCATTTCTTCCATCCTCCAACAGGATCATTTACACGTTTTTAACATGGTACTCCACCAGTTCTTTAGGTCTGCTTGATTGTTTTTTTCTTTAACTGACATCAACCATGAATGGGTGCGAGTGTGTACGTGTGTATCTGTTCTCCATTTTGCTCATATCGCTAAATGTTTGTGTGGGAGAATGGGTGTTTAGTTTCGGTAGAGAAATGGAGTGGGGAAACAACAGTGTCGGGGAAGATGCCAGAAACATTCAACGCAATAGGTTAGTTCTTTGATAAACAGAAAAAAATGAATTAAAAAGTTAAGATGCCATATCTTGTTTGAAAAGAAGATAGCACAGTTTTCGTACAGACAAGGATGACTCAGCATCACAGTACCTGTCTGTGAGATGGCACTTATTCCATTTGACAGGAAGAAGCTCTCATTTTAAAGCTAGTTTCCGGGTATTGTGACGCCCCATTTGAAGGGGATTCTTAAAAGGACATAGAATTTGCATGCTTCTTAATTACAACAGACATTAGTGATAGAGAAATTGTGGCACCTTTGCCAAAAAGAGCTTCAGAATAAAAGACGAGAACGGCCATTAAATAAAGCACAAGCTTAATGTGACCTATAAATCCTGAACACTGTTGGGTCCTTTCAATCCCAGATCAAGCCGTGATGCTCACACTCATCTGCTTGCTTTGCATTCAATTTCATTTCCCTCAATATCAATTATTAATGTTGTGAGAGAACCGTGAAGTGTATCTAAAAGGCTCGCGCCCATCTCTGAGAAAGTGTCCTCAGTCTCAGACTCAGCCTGACCTAATTGTATTGTCTAGAGTCTCTCATGGCTACAATCAATCTGAAATGCTGGGCCATGTTCTCTCAGTCAATAAGTATAGGACTAATGCAGACCTGCCAACCCTGAAGAAGAATAATTTCAGCTCCCCAATGAAAGGGGAGCAAAAATGCCCTAATCTCTACAATAACCTAATTATATTTTCAGTGTTCCTTTTACAAACCTCCCTTGTAGAAACCATGAAATGTTTCCACACGACGTCACTGTTTATCTGCTGCTCAGAACATTGACCAACGGGCACAAATAACATTTTTAATCACTTCGATCACTATTAGTAATATTTGTAAAGTGGTAAAGCAGACATTTTGTTGTAGGACTAATTAACTTCTTTTTTTCATTAAAAATTTATACCAAAACTCAATTCAATGTTTCATTATTTATTTATCTATTTATGTAGATAGCCCTTTCAATACAGGCCATTGTGACAAAGCAGCTTTACCGAAATCTGGTTATAGAATAAGATTGAGAATCCATAATGAGCAAGCCCGAGGCAAGGAAAAACTCCCTGAGATGACATGAGGAAGAAATCTTGAGACTCAGAAAGAAGCCTAGCCTCTTCTGTGTGACACCAGATTGTGCGATTATGAGTAATTACTCTTCCAATATTGAGAAGTCCTGGATGTGTTGACAAGATCTTCAGTTTGAGGGTCATTTTTGATTTCAAAGCTTTAGAACTTAAAAAGGGACCATTTTGTCAGAAGAAAGTTTTTGGTTGCTGAAATGTTACAGATGTATCCATAATAAATTTAATTAACTGGGGTTAGTCACATGTTAACTAAGCCAAACATACACGGATACTTAATAACGAATTCAAAACATTCTCTGTTTAGCTTGACAGAAAGTGAGGATGCTGCATCAGCACATCATTCAAGCATGAAAATCAGGTCGAGACAAGAACAGCACCCAAATCTTTACTAATGTGAGATGGGGGAAAGGAGGAAGTGCCTCCAGCAGGTGTCCGTTAATATCAGAGAGTCCAAAATACCTACACAACAAATGTCAAGTCATTCCAGATTCATATGGTTAGGGAAAAACTGGGTTTTTGTTTGTTTTTTTTTGTTCTAGTTTATTTCGATGTGAAAATCCCTACGTGAAATGCATAAAGGTTGGCAGGTCTGCTAATGTGGGTGAACACAATATGAAATCGAACAGCTTGGGTCTTCATCCATGAGCACTCTGTGGTCTTGAGTGTAAGGAATTTTGGATGCAAGATGATAAGGCAGTTAGCTATGAAATTGCATTAGCCCAACCTTTAGGACCCAGATGGAAAACCGTGTCTCTGATTACTATATTCTCACAACTGAGAAGATGTGTATGGAAATCTGGTCTCAAAGGAAAATTGTATAAGCCCATCTGGTCTTATATAAGATGGTGTTCCTGGACACACTTAAAAGGAAAACTATTTAGGCTATTTCAGTCTGCGAGGATTATGCAACCAGGCATTGATATAAACGGGGTCGCATCCATTTCTCGCTGGTGAAAAGCAGATGAGCTCTTTCCCATCATTTCTTATCCGGAGGCTGCAGGCCAGCGCCACTACATCTGCTTTTCCATAGCTAGGAAACAAACATTACATCATCATACATCAGCCAAACCTCATTTTTCACACACATCATTGACTTATATTTTTTAAAAAGTGCGAGGCCAGTGGAGCCACAATTGACACATGGTTCAGATGAATTAATGAAATCTCATAGACATTTCATAAACTTGTTACAGATCAGGCCAAGCTGATAGGCAATTTTTACCCATTATCTCAACAACCCAAGTTATTATGTCATAGTCACAGATTGTAATATTCTGATTCTACTATACTGAAACAACTATTTTAATAAAAAAAGAGAAATATGGTACATCCAAGCTGTTTTAATCAATCCAACACTGGAAAAGAATTTTTAGACATATCATGTCATCACTCCATCCAACTAATGTCTGTGTTTACATGAGAGCAGCCAAACGTGCGTATTGTGTCTTTTTGTTTAAAGAATAAGCATTTGGATTGTTTGGGTATAATGTTTTGATTGAGTGGGAATATATTTTTCCTTCATATGTTGTAAAATAGTAGCAGGATAACAGAAACTGCAATTTTCATTTTTATGAAACAATGAAAATCTAAGGACTTATCGAATCTTTTTTCATCAGTAATGTGTCTGTTGCATAAATACAAAAAAAAAAATGTACAAAAAATTAAGAGAAAAAAAAAATCCTGGAAATGTTAAAACTGTGGAATGTAAAACCATAAAATAAAATGTCATTTGGTGTGTTTATTTGTATGGCCTATTCCATTTACACACTGGCAACCCTTGGAAACCGATTTCTCAAGAAGAAGAAATCAAAAATATTGAGAGAAAGTATAAATTAGCTTCAGTCAGTGTTTATTAAGTTATATTTCTCTATTTGGAAAAGCTATGCAAGTAATAGGACAGATGAGACAGGAACTTTAATTAGTTCCACATACATGACCTTCATAAAAGAAAATATTGGAGAGTTGTCATAGCGAAAAACAAAAAAAAAAGAAAAAGAAAGAAAAAAAGTACATTAAGTTCATATTAAACCAGAAATCACTTTAGTCCTTGTACCAGTACTTTGTACCTTGTCCTCTTACATTACTACAACAACATCAACAACAATATTATTATTATTATTATTATTATATGAATAGGATAACATACCTAATATATCTAGATATAGAATATCTAATATATCTAAATGACTTGCAGATGTGACATGTCAAAGGAGAACAGCCAGAATTGTTAAAGCTAAAAAGAAGCTCAAATAATCACTCTTTACAAAGGTGGTGAGCAGAAAAGCATCCCAGAACGTGCAACACAGAACCCTGAGGTGGATGGGAGTGAGAGAGAGAGACAGAAAGCACCACACTCTTTTGAAAATGAGCACTAAACAGTATAGAATTTATAAAAACAAAACTTATATGACAAATTAATACACCACCATAATGAAAATAATCTGTCTTAAAGCTATAGTGCATAGGGTTTTGTTTTGTTAAGAGAAAAAAATATGTGATAATAATAATAATAATAATAATAATAATAATAATAATATGATATTTCTAAGCTGCTGTGAGTCTCCCTGACAATCCTGTAATAGCAATTCTGTTAGCAGGGTCAAAGTGTGACATTTTGTACCTATTATATGTTATATATTACATGCCAGTTCAATGCGTCACACATCATGTCACCCCGATGGCAGGCATGAAAGAAGTCCAAGTTCATGGTGTCAGGCAGCCAATCAGAATAGAGAAACAGAGTGAGAGTGCGAGAGAGTCGATATAATCAATTCATGCATGATGGAGTTAGCGTTATTCTTGCTGAACAGGTAAGGTAATGATTTGTACTCTAATTTGGTGGGAAGATAATGAATGATGGTTATCCTCATTGTGGAATTCATATCATTATCCAGTCGCAAAATTGCTTTAGCTGTAGAGATAATGATGCCTTGGTGAAAACCTGTGGTGGTGGTGAGAGTCATACTGGGAAATTAGAGAACTCATATTTAGCCAGTTAGCTAAATTTAGGATCTGGCAGTCACAATAAGAACTAGCTAATTAGCTAATACTCAGTAATTGAGTCAGTCACAGTGATGGGCACATTAAAGTTATTTATAATAGCAGCAGCAATATATTTCCTCAGAATTGTCTCCAGACTATTTATGCAGACGCATGTGCAGCATTTGTTGGAACACAAATTCCAACTTGAATTTCCGTTGCGCTTACAGCCTTAAAATCACCCCACCGTGACTAAGGACTCGTGTACTTAAGTGTCCTTATGTATGTTGCAAGCAATTGCATTTTTTGATCAGAGATTTCTTCCAAAAGTGTACATTCAGCAACTTTAAAGTTCAAAGTAGTGTGTAGAGTATATCATTAAAACACTATTTTGACCTAAAAATGAGTATAGCATGTTAATGAGAGAAGAGGAAGATATCTTAAAAACCGGTCCAATGGCAAAGTACATGGCTGTAGAATAAAGTACCTAAAACACTCGTTTAAAGAAATGGGAAAGAAACCCTTAGGCTAATGAATTCTTCATGAAAGCTTTTAGAAGAAGGGCATGACTGTGAATAGCCGCTGGTGATTATGAAGAGATGGCTCTTGATTTGTGGTCCAGAATGTCAAGGTGACAGAGGGCCATCTTCCAACCCTGAGCAATTGCCCTGCATTTCATTACCTATTTCTTTCCCTCAGACATGCTTCCTTGGCTTTGAAACATGCCATTAAGTTAATACTATTGACAGCCCACCACTGCAAGAATGAATAACTGAAAAATCCTTATACTTCAGGCACTCATTGGTGTACTGTGGACGAAGCATTAAATTAACAAGTGAGCCCTTTTTAAAGTATTCATGTCATTGGAGACTGCACGTAGAATTAATTGCACAGTTACCATACAGCCGATATCCTACGGGATATATGAGTATGATGAGTATGTATATGTTGACAGTGTTTGATCTGATATGGTGTGATGGGACCAGCAGGACTAAAATGGCAAATAAAGTGATTCTTGATTCCTAATTCCTTAAAAGCCGTCTTCATATAAATTAGGAACACACCGAAATACACAGAGGACTGACAAACAGTCTGGTAATAAATGGTTTACAAATCATTTTATTCATTATGTCAGCTTCTGAAAATAAGAAAAACGACCGAGTAACTCAAACATCAACTTATTAGTCTGTGTGTACGCTGCAGACAAATTCACCACCTGAGAGTTCATTCCCATTCATTTTAAATAGGGACTGTGGGATAGTGAGCAGTGAGACCTTCAGTTGAAGCATGATGAGAAACGTTGAGCTGGGTTTCGACTTTATGCAAATTACATGTGGCAGCTGTGCAGTGGTGATATAATACAGTACATGTGTGATATAAATTACATCAGTATCCTATTGCGTCCATTCTCATAGTACTGCCTACATATAGCTCTGACTAGATGGCATGGATGAAAAATTAATAACCCACTGTCTGGCTCACCGTCCTCTATGACTCAAAACTTAACAAATGCTAAGAAATATCGCCTGGCACATGTGTGGGCACATTGGGAATGAGTGGAGGAGATGAACAGAAGAAGCCATTTCAAAGAGCAAACCACAAGACAAAGTGCCTGAACTTCTCCATGTGAGTTTAAACTGCAAGTAGAGTTGAGTGTTGTGGCTTTTTGGCCATGCACACCATCAGCATGTTGGATGAAAAAAGAAGTGGACCCACTGTTGGACTCAAAACCCTGCAAACCCAGCGTAATGCATGGTGGTAATATGGATGATGGTTGATGCTCCTTGGATCTTATAAAGATTGATTCCTTCAGAAATTCCACCAAGTGGATGGATATTTTAGGCCAAAACCTGGTCGTCTCTGCCAGGAGGTTAGGCCTTAACCATAGACAGAACTTCCAACAAGACGAGGATCGCAATCAAACATCCAAATCAACACAAATATGGTTGCGGAGAAATAAAATTAATGTCTCATAATGACCGTCTACGTTGCTGAGCTCTACTGAAAACCCATAGTCTTCATTGATGACGTGCAGAAATCTAAATCTACAGGGCTACGAGTGTTCAAAACCTACCGAAAGATCCCTGTACAAGTGTCTCCAATCTTGTTCAATCTGACACCGGCAAACCGCTATCAATAATTTTGACTTGTGTTTTACACATTAAAAGAATGTGTTAAAATAAAATTATAAAACGTCCCAACGTTTCTGCACGAAATATTAATATTTGTTAGAAACTTTTGCTCATTTTCAGTGAGGGTGCCAATACTTCCGGAGTTAACTGCAGGTTTTATTTCATATACGTTTATTTCACCATATCTGTATGTGCATTTATTGTTTTATTTATTAGTATTGTTTGCTACACTTTATATACAGCATGCTTTTCATTAAAAAAGAATCTTACCAATATATTTACATTATAGTATTAACTTGAAACCTAATAAATTATTCTTATGTACTTCTTACAAAGGAATAGGTATTCGAGAAATATTAATGATCCAGTATGCATGGTTTTGGTCAGTATTCAACAATTATTTTTTATCATAGGTGCAATATCCACCAAACGGATTACAGATTTATTGCGAGTAATGGACTTAATGGACTCTAAGATTCAGTAGCCACTACAAACGTCTCTCACCGAGGCAGGAATTATGCTTCATCACCTGTAATTGTGTAAGTGAAGGAGTGCGTGTCTCCTCGGCCTGGTGTCTGTGCTCCATTATGCACCACACCACCAAGAACTACAGAGGGTTCTGAGTGGACCGAGAGTAGAAATAATGCCGGACTTACACCAAATGACATTTCAAGTTCTGCTAGAGTTGTAGCACCCTCCCGTCTTCTCAAACGCTTGGTGTAAGTTGATCAGGATCGCGGTCTTACGTCAGTCTTTTTTTCGTTTTGACCTTGAGATAAAATCAACCATGTTTAACATTAACTTTAGCCTTGGCAGCTGCAAGTAGTGACCCTGCAAGATCCCCAGTCATTGCAAAATCATAGACAATTGCTTGAAAAGTCGTATGGGTAAGGCCGGAATAAGATGACAGCTAAAAAAGGAATCAGAATTTGGTAATGATTTGATCAGAATGCACTTACGCAATCAGATAATGGAGTGTCTATATGAGTGTCAGTAATCGGTTTTCTTCCTAAATTTATTACGTGATCTCTACAGTGGCTTTGCGACCTGCTAATAAATACAGCAAAGAAGAAGAATGTGTCATAAAATTCAAACTTCCTGCCACATTTTTCTTTTATATTGAATCACTTTACAGGCTAATGGACTTGAAGGTTCTAATAGTTGCAAATTTACCAGATGATGACCTTCATGCTGGTAAAGAAAATCTAAACTCTGGCCCACATTGCTGCATTTGATTTAGGGAAACAATTTAATATTAAATCTTGATTAATATCTGAAATTCAGATTAAAAAAAAAAAATATATATATATATATATATATATATATATAATATAAACACTGATCAGGTTAATGTAGGCTCAGGCACAAGTATTAAAAATAGCGCAATTTAATCTCCTTCTGTGGTGCGTTTCATACAGAAATATTTTTTACTAATTATTATTGTTTTAGACTTGCTAAGGGTGAGAGTTCAGATTTTTTGTAGAAATTCAAATCTCAAAAAATATAGATTGTATGTAAATTAATGCAGATGAAAAATCTCCAGCTCTAATCTTGGGTTACTACCAGAATAAACATTTCAAACAAATACTGACTTATGCATAGCTCATTGCAAAGTCATTTAGAGAGCCAATCCTCACATTTTTAATAAAGGATAAAATGATATAAAGGCAGTTTTCCTTTTGACTAGGGAAAAGAACCCTAATGCCACGTGCACTGTGTTTCACACTTCTTCGGAGTATTAATTAGATTGAATTGTGTTGCAGTTTCCTCTTCGTAGCACACAGATCCACACACGTATTACACTCCAGTAACTTCCGCTAGATGAGAGCCACTGGCTGGGACTCGGAAACCTCAGCATGAGCAACTAATGCACTCTTGACATACAGGAAGTGCTGCCTCCTCACTCAAATTATGCTAGGTTTCTGGCTGTGGAAGTGAGAGTATTTAAAGTGCTCTGGTGCAGAGGTTTGTATTCATTTTCTGCTCCATTTTTATCAGCCATGCTAGTCTTTGGTATTGACGCAGTTACGAATGCAGACTTTCAAAGAAACGCAGCCTAAAGCACAAAGGCACAGGGTCAGACATGAAACAGCCTTGATTTCATTGATTGAAAAGTAGTAAAATGTACTGGTCAACCCGCTCTGCGTCAGATCAGCTTGGTTTGACTCGTTTGTGTTTGAGCTGTTGGATTGGTGTGTGTAGACTCCATCTTTACTTAAGGAGCATATCAGGGAGTTCTCTGGAATGCAGTTGTTTAGAGTGACTCACTGCAAGCGCTGCAGGAAAATGAGCAAACCTTAAACAAAGGCATGAAAAATGTGCAGACGTACAAAAACTTGAGTAAACCGTCCTTGAGCTCAGGAACGAATCTACTTTTAGGACTTGGGTGAAAATCTGTTGGTGTTTGAGGTCATAGTAAAATTCTAAAGGGTTCACAGACTTTCAAGCACCACTGTATGATTATATTTTGAAAAAATATAGCCAATTAAGTTCATTATAAAATATCATGTGCAGGTACCATCTGCAAGAACAGGTGGAAGAAAGATTAAAAAATAGACCCATGCAAATCCTTACATCATCCATATTCACATGAAATGCATGTCCACATATTTAATTGGTGTTACGCTAGCAGAGCCACTTCTGCACTGGGATGAACACTGCTCTTCCAAAAGATCTCCCTCAATTGGTGATTTGATGATGATTGAACACATCGATCCAAAATGTCCCGTAGGTGTTCATTAAGCTTGTGATCTGTTGATTGTGAAAGAGCCCCGAGCCCTGGTGTCCTGCGGATGGGGAGACTTTTTGGAGAAGACCATTCCCATCAGGATAGAAGTGTGAGGATTAGCTAGTATTACTTTACCTGCTAAGAAATGATCAGACATCTGTTAGCTAAAGTTATAGCTTTCTATCTGATCTGGCCATGTAGTTATTAGTGGTTATGTGGCTCACTTTTCAGATGCTATCAGGGTTTGAAATGAACTCGATAGCTCTGTGCTTAGTTGTTTTTCAAGTTTAGTCAGCATTTTCAATAAGCAGAACAATAAAGTGTCACCTAGAGCAATACCTGTTTGTCTTTACTCCTCTACACATATCCTGAAATGATTTCTAGTCCCATATATAAGAAGAGGATAGGTTCCCTTTTGGTTCTAGTCTTGCTCATTAAAGATCTAAATCTACAAATGGATTTCTGTGTTTTGTTGTGCTTTGTTTTGTTTTTCGATATACAAATAAAATTGAGTAGCATGTAGTGAATATTGAGATGTACCTGTACAAATGACCAAGTTGCCGTCAATTCGAGAACATTAGTAAAGGGAATTTTGTTAACCATTTTTAGTTCTTATGAATGGTGAGTATTTGAGTGCACGTACAGATTTCAACAGAAGTAAAATTGCTAAAAGCATTCAAACTAAGCACACAAAGAAACAACTCAATGTCTAGAAGGCAGCAAAAAAACCTTCAATAGCCTGTCGAAACTTTTGACTGATACTGTTTAATAACTCAGTAAAGACAGTCATTTAAAAGACATTTTTACTAGAATTTAATGGACCATCTAGAACTCAGCCAGACTGAAAGCTGAAAGTTTTTAATGTGTTTTCCAGCTTTTATAAAATTGTTATATGAAAAAAAAAAAAGGATGTAGATTATAAGGGTGATTATGGCAGAGCAGCACCAATGGCTTTACCTGGCGCAGTAATGAATGTAGGGTGCACATTGGTACATCTCCAAGGTCCCTGGTTTGATCCTGAGTTTTTCCAATCACCATGTAGGTTTCCTCTGGGTTCTCTGGTGTCCTCCAACTGCTGGTATGATTAATTGGTGCTAGGTGTGTTTACATGGCGTCCATCCAGGGTGTATTCCCACCTCAGACCCAGTGTTCCCAGGATAGGCTCTGGATCCACCATGAACCTGACCAGGATTAAGTAACTGAACTAATTTTTAAGAATTCATTTACAATTCATTGTTAAAAAAGGCGTACGAAAATAGGTAGTCTGTCACTGGATTATCTACAGTAATACTTCCACCCTGGGTACAACCTACATTTGGAATCAGTGAAAATGCCAATCTTGGCCTAATATACTGATATTGAAGTTTTCAAAGCCTACCATTTGCTCTTGATCTGTGCTTCTTTTCAGAAAATCCTAACACAAATTTTAGATATTGAAATATATCTGATTGAATAAATGCCTACATGTAAGCCAATATTACTTAGTTTACCGATCATATAAATTCTGACTTTCTCTTTTTAGTGTTAACGTTTCATCATTTCCCTTTATGTCTACATTACCCGCAATGCCGTTTGACAGCCTGCTGATAGTGCGGCCGCTGGCTAGCAGGGGAACCCGACCGCTCTCAATCACAAGTGATAGAACCGAACACTTTTCTCCTATGAAACTCCATTGTAACTCTGCTGCCGATGTCTTCCTGTGATCCCGTGTTCAATTTCACTCAGAAGTGGAAAGTCTGAACTCAGAATCATATCATTTTCAACCTCCTGCCTTTGAGCTACAAAGTTGGGGGAGAAAAATGTACACTTTCATGTTTGCCATTAGTTAGCAATGGTCTAGCCAGCTAACAGCGATGAGTAATGTATATTTTCCCCACAAAACAGTGAATATTACTGAAGGTTACAGACGTAATGAGATAATATTTCAGCATGTTGACTGATGCAAAGCAAAAGCCAGCACATACAGCATAACTCATTTAAAAATAAACAAGTGCTATTTTGCTTACTGTTGATGCCGTGTAATGGTGATTTGATGTCACGCACTGACCTCCAGCACGCCCGAGTAGGAATTCCGTCTGATCTTTGGATCGAGTTGTTTTTTTTTTTTCAGTCCAACAGCGTAACTTCTCATAGCAACAGCTAAAATATGGTAGCAATCAACAAATCAGAGTCACTAAACACATCAGAAATATTTCAATATAAAGATATTTAATGCTTCAGGGTGAAATTCTCCTTTAAACTTGATGAGAAAAATGTGATGTATGCTTTACGCGGTTGGCTGCAGGGGAAAAAGTTTCAACATCAGCTTCATATTTAATCTTTTATTAAACATTTCTGTCTTCTTTCAGACCTGCAGAGATACAATTCCTTTGACTCTTCATTTGAATCTTTAGCATTGAGTAAAACCCATAGTTAAATTGTATTGGTTTTATCTTAAGATTTTTAATTTAATCACTGCTCTTGAATACTGCTGAATACTGAACAGTTGGCAAGAACCTACACAAGTGATACAGAATTAAGTCTGTTAAAAGAAAATGAATGGAGGCAGAAGTAGAAGAGTGCATCTTTATGACCTCTGGTGAAGCCCTGTGTTGAGGAAAGAAAAGAGAACTTGCCTACCAGTGCTGCTATCCCAGCTTTCATCAGCTACGTGACCAGATTATCTGTCTACTCTGAGAAAAACAATCACTTCCCTGTTATCTTTTCTGACAATCTTAAAATGATCTCCAGTGTGAGTCAAATTAACAACTGAAATTTCATCTGTGCTACATCACCAAAACACAGCTTGTAACGCTAATAAGTTTTCTTCTGTCTGACACCCACCGGTGCAAAGAACACATTTAAGTGCTTTTCTCGGTGATGAATGAGATGCATCTGGACTTTGTTTGTGTCATTTGTCTCAAATCGAACTCCTCATCAGAGTTTGCATAAAACACATCCGGCGACGTCTCCCCGAAACTTTAAACGTGTTCCTTCGATGGAGAACACATGTACGCATTGTAAAAACACACGGAAATCGTGACGTCCTATTCGAGTAATGGCGGCTAGGAAAATCACCACACGGTGGTGCTCCGTCTGCTACGCCTGCCCTTTGTTCAAAGGCATCTTACAGCTTACTTGTTCTTTAAAATGGAGGTTTCCGCCTTTTCTCTTTACAACGCACTGCCCTCTGATACAGAGGTTACGTCCGGTGTTGCAGCTGGAAAGCCTCTTGCCCATACTGGTACCAGTCAGCTGGTAGGAGGGTCATGAACAAGTACCTTGAAAGACCACATGTACAAAAAGAGGAGTGCGAATGAGGACAGCCTGCTCGATTTTTTTAAGGCATGATGCGTACTGTAAGCTGTTTCCACGGCTCAGGGTTAACTTCTAAATGCCTCTTTACTACTACCTGGAGAAAAGAACAGAGTTAAAGGCTCAACATTCAATAGAAAAAGCATTGAGATCTCTCCGTTAGACCTTTGATCTTTAAGGGAAGTTTAAAGTGAAGAATGCAAAGGGGAAAGCAAATGTAAATCCAGAGTCATTGGATCTTTGCTTCACTTCTTTGAATGCCACAGCCTTAGGAGGTCATAGGAAAGGGGCTCTTGGTTGTGCACACTGACAGAGACGGGGTACTTATTTGGTACAGATGTAAAGGCAGATATACTCAACTGTTTCAATGGAATATTCTCCAGTGCTCTAATCCATTCACTTTCATGATTTCAATATAGACATGAGTTTCATCACCTAATTCCTTACTCAACTCTCATCAACAATACTTCGTTCAAGAACGTCCTTGCTTATGCTGGGATAAGAGCACGTTGGGCCACAAATACTAAACCAAGGAAAAATGTGAAACCAGAAGTTAAAATGAGCTCAAAAGCCAAAGAAGTGGAAGGAGAAAAAAAAGAATACATAATCCCATAATTACTTTGTTAACAGGTTTGCATTTTGATATTTATTCATCGTGGTGTGTGTTGGGTTTTCTCAGAGTAAAGGAAGGGGGTGTTAGTGTCCCAGTCCCTAGTGGCGGTCCAGTCCGGCACTCTGCAGCAGGTCTGTGGGGGGCTGAGCCGAGGCTCTGAACGCTGTCTGGAAGCCTGGTGGGGGAGAGTGGAACTGGCTGGCAGCACTGGCAGTGCCTGGGGGCAGGTAGGGTGCCCAGCTGGCTCTGTGGAGAGACATCTGGGCACTAAAGGGTGTATTGTGTGAAGGCTGAGGGGGTACTGTGGAGGCAGGGGGTACGTCCATCTCTGTCAGGGCCTGCAAGGATTTTAGCCAATGTGGAGGACTGTCGTCCTGAAGAGAGTCCAGA
Source organism: Notoglanidium macrostoma (assembly GCA_030068235.1). NCBI lineage: Eukaryota > Metazoa > Chordata > Actinopteri > Siluriformes > Auchenoglanididae > Notoglanidium > Notoglanidium macrostoma. The sequence goes on from JAQQZR010000004.1 coordinate 6,558,937, forward strand.
CAGTTGGCTGAGGACGCAGGGACACCTAGAGAACAGAAATGAATGGCAAAAGAAGTCAGACTGAACTTTAGTGTCTATACATTTTCAAATTTACTCCGAATTCCAGCCACCATGTAAAGCGTTTGGATACACAGAGTAGCCATTAAAGGATTAATTGCCATGGAAACAGGATTATGCTTTATACTTTTTCGTTCAGTGTAAAGAAGAAACATTCCACACGCAGAGGTTTGGCTGCGAATCATTAATTCTAAACCTCTTCTGGATGATAGATGATGCCCAGCAGCACACACCAACATTCAGACAACAGACGTGACTTCCATGCTGATCATCCTCTTTATAAAAGCATGCAGCACAAACATGCTTAAATCACTGCCTGTTCACAGATTATAATTCTCTCTTAAGGAAGGCTTACTGGGTAAAATCAAACAAAAACAACTGCAGAAGATGGTGGAGATTGGCAGTAGTTCATTGGTGTGGAAACAGGATCCTGTAACTCTCAGATTTGATGTGCCTGAGAGCCAGAACTTTACATTGGATCAGGCACCTTGGCAGCCTTTTTTCTAGTAATAATAATAAAATAAAAAATAGCTCATGCTGTGTCAGCCCCTTTCAAAGATACAACTGGCTGATTTCCTTGACAACCAATTACTAGTAACCATAGCATGTTCACATTATTAGTTGTGTGCTCACACATGAAGAATATGCTGATAAAAGGCAGATGGCGTTCTCGTCAATTCTCACAGAAGTAAACAAAAATGACGGGGTAAAACAAGATGCTTAAAAAGCAAAGGAGGCGTCATTTCGGTTTCATTGCTCACAAAATTCACCGCTGTGCCGTAAGGACACCAAACTAGCAAAGACGAGCAGAGCAAATAGGAGGAGACAGTAAATGACATGACTGACTAATTTGCATAATTAGGCAACCAAAAATGTTCACTGATAACATATTCATATTGTTATACTCATGTTACGTTATTTAAAAGCACACTTTTTTTTAGACCCATTGTTCTGAGCAAAATGTTTGAGCACATACTGTGAAGCCTAACACAGTAAATGTGCAGCGGACTCCTTCAGTCTTCCCACAACATCACTAAAATGTTATCACTGCAATCCCTCATTGTACCCCAGCCATCACACGTGAAACACTGGCTTCTATATGGGCTACATGACGGCACGACTGTATTACACCGGGTTTGGAGAGCTGCTGTGTCTGCATGTTCCGGGACCTTTCCCCTCTCTGCTCACTTTTTGGATCATGTTTCACTTACTGAACCCTACAAAAAGCTTCAGTGTCAGTGTCATTGGTTTACAAAGTAAGCACTGGTCACCCCTGAGTCCCAGTCAGGGGATAGTGATTGAATACATTTCAGGATGAACTGTAGGATTAGGTTAGGATCACCACTTATCGCATCTATAAGACCTACAAACAGCATTTACACCTCACGTTTTACATGGCAGAATTAACAATTAAAGGCTTCCATGCATTATTTGTTTCCCTACCAAAAAAGTAGCCATTTCATGGTTAAAAAGGCTAAAAAAAAATTTTTTTAAATAAAAATCAGCCAAGACCTTCTGGTATATAGACAGATGCTTAAAGACAAAATAATATAAATCTAAGAAGTGGCACTAGCTGGGTTTTTTTTTTTTGGTCAGCTCCCTTTCTATTTCTCCCGCATAAAGATACAAACGTAATGATGTTATTGGCTTTTTGTCTGAAATGGCTTTGATGAAAAATAGTTAACTGTGATTTCTTCAAAGCCCTGCCATGACTCAGCACAAAAAATAACCAAATATGTCTGTGCCCCCTTTTTTTTTTGCCGTTTCAATTATGCTAATGCGGAAGATAATGCAACAGAGAGTTCAATTAATCATTCGAAAGCCCTCAAGGATGTGTCAGGTTAAACTGTGAATTAAATGTCACTTCGAAATTGGTGCGACTGAAGTTACACTGGTCCACATAATGACACTGGAGCTTTTCGTGCACTCACTACTGCAAGATTACGGGGAGAAATAACTAAATTGAGCTCTTTTGGTAGTGTACCCGTGATGATTGCTGGGTCCATCCAGCTGGCCGTGCCATCCCAGCTCAGGCTGTGAGTCATGCCCCCTGTGTGGTTCACGCCGGACGAGGACGATGAGGAGGACGAGGATGAAGATGAGGAAGACGAGGAGTTGGGCAAGCCACCGAAATTAATGTTGATGTTGGGTAAAAGTGCTCGAAGGCCATCTTGCCACTCTTTGACATTTATATTCTCTAAAGAATTGCTGTTTTCTGCATGGACAGAGAGAAAAACAGAAATGGGGAAAACAAATGACCGTGATAAGGAGCTGAGTGGAATATTCCTAAAAAATGAATATATCTATATATATATTCATGTACATAAAGGAATAAATACAATAACATGCCAATTAGCTTAAATAATACATCGTATCTCTACTTGGACACAACCCAAAACAAACCGAGTGTATTTTCGCATCGAGGCAGTAGGTACCACAAGGAGGCTGCGTTTGTACGAATATAAATGTGAAAAAAACAAAATGGCATTGGTGAGAGGAAATCAGCAGCCATAAAGGTCTGCACTTCCCATATAGAGTGTGTGGCCAAGACTCCCCCGTGCTTCAGTTAATATTTCACTTGAATAGCATAGATTGTATTTGTCATCATAAAAAGGCATCATAAAGACTACCCTGCGTTCATCCTATTCTATCAAAACACTTAGTAGTGTTTGACTTTATAGTCAGTACACAAAAGAGCAACGATTTATAGTCCCACTCCGAAATGACGATGCAGCAGGATGGGTTCCCTTGGAATTTGGTTCCTCAAGTTTCTTTCCCTCTGGCTTGCTCATTGACGGTCTAAATCGACATGCTGATTTCTGTACAGCTGCTTTGTGACCATATCTTTGATTAAAAGAACACAAATAAAACTTAACTGAATTAAATTGAATGAATCAGACTTTTAAACCGATCACTCCCAAGCACAACTATAACTGTGTGTAAAGAAAAAGAAAATGAATAGAAAAAGAGACGAAAGAGAATAAATTCGATATTATCACGTAGCGCATTCAAATTCAAAAACTAGGTGCCAAGCGGAGCAATAACAGCCACCTGTTTACATTACCTATGTGATGATACATGAATAGACGGAGATCTAATATCGAACTCAGCAAAGTGCACCTATAGAAATCGAGCAGCGTGTCCTTCAGGTTTCTTCCAATAACAGAACTTTGCTGAATAATCCACTTGCCAACATAAGCGTCCACTTTGCTGCAAAACATCGCACAGTCCTGATTTCGACAATTTAGCATGTGTTGACGTCGATGAAGCGAATCGCTACTAGCTTCACCGGATGTGTAATTTGATTTTCCGTGCCTCGGGCGGCACTGCCGATATACACATTTGTTTCGCTGTCAGGACCTTCAACTCCAGCTATTACCGTTACCAACTATGTGACCTTTACATGTGCCTAAGCAAAACGAAATGCTTTTAGAATTGGATCAGGACACAATAATAATTTGTTCTTCCAAACAAACAGTATAAGCAGCAGTGCTTAGGCTGGACTGCAATTCTTCTTGAGCACACGGGAAAATGTGACTTTTGTTTTTACGGCTAGCTCAGGAAAGTCCATTATTAATAAAAGGGTTATTATTAATAAAACCCTAGGTTTGTACCAACATTACATTCCCCTCTAATAACTACAGCACACCATTCAGTAGTGCTCTGACAGTGAGGACATGCAGTCTTGTATAGTTTCTTGTTTAGTCATTATTCACCATAATCTCACACACACACACACACACACACACGTTCTTTATTTTCATACCCGCTAAATTCCTCAAACGGCTAAAATCCGGGTTTCGCCTTTTTTTTTATTTTTTTTATTTTTTATTATAAATTCCACTCATTTTAAAAAGGCTTTCTGAATGAGCAAAAGAAAAGTACCAGGTGCTTCTTTGTAGAGTTCTGAACATCAGAAGCCTATTTCATCTTGAATCTACTGTGAGCGGGCTTGGCATGATTAATGCAAGGTACCTTGGAGCTACAGTGAATGGAAAGGCAAGCACTGCTTAAGAGAACAAAGTCAATAAAGTGCATATGGAATTGCTTTCCAAGTATTCTGGGATACACTGGGGATCTGGGGAGAGGAAAATTCTCACAGACGTATGACACGTGCAGGTTCTGGCTTCAGAAAAATACCGTGTCTTTATCAGCTTAAAAATTTCAAGGCTTATTTCAGGTCTCATGTAGCACCGCTGAAATAATCAAACTATTAAAATGAACGACTAAATAAAGAAATTTAATTATTTACGCTCCAATTTCAATTCATTGTTAATTATAAATTGGCACATATGATTTATTAAATTATTTAGATTTTTTTATTTAATTAATACTGTCCAGAAATAAGCCTTCTGGGTCTGTTGTGATCACTAATTGTGCTGCTGAAATTGCTACACACATCATTCACCTCATGCACTGCTGCTGTCTGTGTGTTTAGTTTAGGACATGAAGAAAATGCAATACTTTGGTCTCTTCCATGGTGTCTGTAGGCGTCAGCTAATTACATTAAATACTTCAGATTATTTTAATGCCACTTCAAATGTAATTTAACAACAGATTTCCAATAACCATACACCAAACCTAAAAACCTCATTTCCTGGTAAAGAATGAATAACAAAGTTCATTCAGAAGCCTCTGGTAAGTCTTGAGAGCCGCTTCCTTTAGCAGCAGCTTCCCTTACATCATATCCTAGCAGTAAGCTTATGAGGGCAAGCAACAAAGACTGAGACATTAAAGTTTTCTCACCTTTTTGGGATGGAGGCCCTGTTTCTATTTCATGCTCTACAGCTGAACCTCAACATATAATGAAAAGAATATGTTCCTCCATGAGGAAGAGCAAAGAAGGTCGATATATAATCCTTCCTCTAAATGGCAGAAGGACAATAACAGAAATGCTCCCGCACAATAAAGCTCCAAAATAATCCAATCAGCATCACGTAGTACGACATACGAAATAAATACGTAGCGCGGAACAAGCACAAGTTTCCTACTAAAATTAATCATGTACGATAATTGGCCATTATGTGATCCTTCATATCAAAACACTTGTATAGTATAAGATACGCACTCAACTGGCTGATGGGTACACTTCAGTGTACTCTTGCTCATTCATGCAGTTATCAAATCAGCCCATTAAGTGGCTGCTGTGCCATGGTCGAGAATTCTCATAATGCTCATAAGAAACAGCAGAATGAAGTGATCTCAGTGATTTTGACTATGACATAGTTGTTGGTGCCATACAGGCTGGGTTGAGTAATTGAGAAGCGGCTGATCTCCAGGGATTATCACACACACCAGTTTGTAGAGATTTACTATGAATGGTGTTAAGAACCAAAATATCCAGAGTGGACAGAAACGCCTTATTTATGAGAGGTCAGAGAAGAATGGCCAGACTGGTCTGAGTTGACCGGAAGGCTACAGGAACTCAAATAACCACTGTTTATACCTGGGGTGAGCAGAAAGGCATCTCAGAACACACCAAACCTTGAGGTTAAAGGGCTACAACAGCAGACGACCACATCGAGTTCCTCTCTTATCAGGCAAGAACAGGAATCTGAAGCTACAGTTGACACAGGATCACCGACACTGGACTGCTGATGATCAATATCACCTGGCCTTTTTCATATTAAAGTGAATGTTTATGTGGAGTATTATTGCAGATATGAAAGTTATTTTACTGTATATGAAAAATGCCATAATCAGTATAAAAAAAAAATAAAAAAATAAAAAAAATAAAAAAAAAGATGTATGTAATTCACATGCATAGGCTTGTTTGCTTTCAGGCTGGAAGAATCAGATTAGCTAACGGAGCTACAGTTAGCCATAGGCTAATTTGAAGATAACACGGCAGCCCATTGCCGGAAATGACAACTTGATGTCATCATAATTTTTTTTCCTTTTTTACTAATTAATCATCCTTTTTGACAGGAACGAGCAGTGCTCGGACGTCAACTTGGTGTAAATATAAACAAAGCAGATTCAGTAACCACAGTGGATCAGTCTCGCAGGCACGTGCCAATGCCCTCGTCTGAAATGAAACAAAAGTCTGCAGAGTGCCACCGAAATGCATAAATGTAGAAGCTGCCTATGAAAATGCGGTAGAAACTATTACTTTTGCAGCAAATGTGATTACTTTCTTTAATAACATCCATTATAAATATCAGTAGATACACATTCCATGTAATAAATATTATTAAATAGCAACATTGGAGGATGGTAAGATCAGTGAAACCTTTCAGTAATAATTTCATAGCAGTGCACATTGAATTCAATTCTATGTATAACCGAAAGCATCACAATACACATATGCACTGTCTAGAAAAATAACCTATCTAGCTGTTAATTATTCAAAAGTTGCTGCACCACACGAGCATAATGATAATAAGCATGATGTTTATAAGTGTTCCATCAGAGAGTTGCTAAAACAGCACATCTGTCTTTTGTCTTCATAATTATTTAGACAAAGTAGATAAAAAACCCAACTTTCTTACGAACAGACTCCTTTAACAGAACACCCAATCAGTCTAATAAGTGCAGACCTTATGTGAAAGGCTACACTTCTTCCACTACTAGATAAGACCTTTAAAATTATACGGAATGATCCAAAAATGTAACTTACATGTACCTGAATATTCTTGATGGGTATATGCAGCTTGCATCTAAATGCTTATACTAAAGTGTTTCCATCAAAGCATTACAGTGCCTCCTTGTGGATTAGCACTTGCTTTGAAAACCACTGTACTTATTCTTACCTTACTCTAAGCAGAGTTGAGACTACATTACCCTTTATTGGCACATTAAGCCGCTTAATTTGAGCAGGCAGCAGACCGTACACCCCAAAATCCTATGTTGGCCTTCTAAACTCACCTGTAATGGGGATCCCTCCTAGACCTGTACTATGGTGCGGGTGCTGTTGTTGGGGTGGCAAACTCAAGTCCAAGAAGCTGCTGTTGTGTTGTGTGGTGTGATTCAGGTGTGGCAGGTTGGCGCGTGCTGTCATGGTCAGCCAGCTGTGGCGAGATGCCAGCGTCTGTGTGTGTCCGGGCAAGCTGAATGAGGCGTAGCCAGGGCGCTGGGAGAGCTGGGGGTGTTGGAGATGGTGGGAGAAGGCTCGCGGGGCCAGCCCACAGTTCAGGGGGAGGTGTGAGGAGGAGGCAGGAGGCAGCATGGGGCCCTTGGCACTGTGAAGTGAGCTGGGGAAATGAGGAGGGAAACCTGGCGCTGGGGTCACATGGCCCATGGGCACCGAAGTTTTGTCCTGTACTGAAAGCTCCTTCTCGATGAGGTCAGCCAGTGCCTTACTTGTGATGTCAAACGGGTCAAAGCCAAGGTCGTCCTCCTGCTGCTTGGTGGACGAGCCGAAGCCGAAGGCCGCTTGCCAGTCTGTGGAGGACGAGACTGGCATGGTATCTGCCAAAGGAAAGCATACATTTACTTATTAAAGAACTTTTAACCAGAGATGGAATTGGTCACATTTTGGCCATCTTTCAGACCATCCAAACAGGGACTTATAAACTAGGCAGTATTTTAGGCTTTTCTAACCTAACCTTTGTGTTCTGGTACTGGTTTTAAACACATCTTCACTGAAATGCCCTCATTAATTTCCCTGCAATCAGACTTACCAACTTGGGAGAGTGCCCGTTTTAAATTCAATGACAAGTCAACTTATTAAGACTGAAAATGTCGATATGCCAAGAAAACTGTTACACGGGGCTCGATGCTCCCAAGTGGAAAAATTAGGAAGTTTGGACAGCTCTGTTATTTATTTCTTTAATGAAGCAAACTTTACCATTCCTCTGCAAAGCAGACCATATGTAAAAAAAAATAATAATAATAAAAAAAAAAATAAAATAAAAACTGTGCACAATATAAGATCGTCTGATCGCCAACCTTTATCGTTATTGTTGTTGCATTAACAACCTTTTTGATAAGGAAGAAAAATAGAGGCTGCTTGGGATGAATTCTGCTTTACCTCTTATTATTATTAACAATGAAGTGATTTTCCTTCATTGTGGCAACATGACCAACCTCATACAATCATTGCTAATCAGCTACTTTCCTTGTAGAGAGTCACTGCTACTGTACACATTAAGTAGCTGAATCAGACAGGCATTCAGACCCAGCCACAATGTATACACACATACATAGTGCTCGCTTTCTAGCATATTTCCACTTCCTGCCCACTGAGTGCTATGTAAGTGCAAAATGATTGACAGGGACGCATGTATGCATCTGTGCGTTATTTATTCACACATTCAGTCTAGCAAGCAAACACGTTAATTTATATATATACACACGCACGCACGCACGCCTATGTGTTGCAAGATTGGAGACCTCGCTTAGGCCGTAAGAGGCCACCTCTTCCTTGAACCAATAACACAGTATACTGGTATATTTTATATTTATATCAATACTTTGTTACTGGCACTACCATAATTGCAATACTTCATTAGCTAAAGTACATCAGTAGAAAACTGAGATTATAATTGTGTGTTCTAATAATCTACCAGCAAATTACCTTGGGCAAGTGTTTATTTATTTATTTATTTTGTTGGAAAAATCCATTTCTTCCCGCATCTATTTGTGCTGCAAGTGGCCAAAGGCAAAACGTAAGTGATGCACACTCTGGATTTGTAAGGAGAAAACAAATGAGATTTCAATGTGAGCATCATGCTAACCTGATGTAAACAGGCTCTGGGGTTCAGGAGCAGTGGGCCAATCTGCATTGCTCTGTGTGGAGCTTGGGAAACCAGAAACACTGCTGCTACTGGGGATGGGGTTCGGATGTCTGAAGTTGCTGTTGTCAGAGAACAGTGATTGCGACTCGGTGCCTGCCCCCTCGAAGGGTGACCGCACTGTTAAACCCGCTACGTTGGCAGGCACCACCAGACATGGCTTGGCCAAACCTGGAGGGGGCGACGGCGAGTCACTGCAGGGAATCTGGCGGAGAGAACGTACGAGTCAAAACTGACGGAAATCACACAGGAAGGAAAGGAGGAACCAAAGGTAATGTTAAAAAAGGCGTCATAAACTGGAAATTCTAGATATATGAAGTCAATAACACTGTTAAACATTACCAAAAGAAAATTGAGTATTTTTGATCTAGAAATTACCTGTGGTGTCTCTCCATTTCCTATACTGATGGCTTCTGTAGATTTTTCACTGGGACTAAAGAGGGAGATACGATTACTCTCAGACAGTTCAAGTTAGTGACTGAAGTATTATGTAACAGGCATGAATAAAGATGACTTGTGAAAATATCATTTGGTGTAATACCTAAAAAAAAAAATTGCATAAATTGCCTAAAACAACAGTATCATGCTTACATCTAGTCAGCATCAGTTACCTATTGTGCTGCATAAGAAACTGAATTTTGTGCTTCTATGTTGACAGACAAGCCTATTAAATGACCATTTTGACAAAAGAAATTTAAGCTATTGCCAAGTAGGTGCACAAATTACTCAAAACAATATATGCATGCAGTACTCTTTCACAGACCATGGGATATTTGAGGAAATATAAACCTAGGCTGCTGAAGAACTCGGAGATGCAATAAAAAATTATTTTCAACTCAAATATCAGGCAATACAGAAAAAAAAGCCTGGGCCTGCACACATTTCTGCAGTCATTGCAAAATTTGGATAAAATTTTTTCATGATCATATTGACTGCATTTCTGTTCTGTGATCGGCATTTTTGTACCTGGCAGGTTCACAGTTTGAAGAGAAAGGCGAGAGGGCCGGGAGCGGTCCGAGGCCAAGCTCCGAGTCCGGCCCGTCAGGCGTCAAGTGCTCACAGTCTGAGCCTCCATCCAGAGGCGGGCTCTTACGGAGTTCTGGAAGCCCATTGGGCGTTTTTCCCATAGGCTGTAACGATGGCCACGCATCTTTATTGATATTATTGGAACTATAAATCAAAACAGAGAGAAAAAAGACAAAAGAACAGGGATGTTAGGAAGGAAATGAAAGAGTAGGAAAAACAAAAAAGCTACAAAGAGAAGTAAAAATAAATAATAGGTCAAAATCACACTTGTACCAAAAGAAATACAGTACAGTGTTTTAAACTGAGTTTAAATGGGATACATTAGTGAATGACACACAAACACAGAGTATTATTTAGTAATACTGAGTACTCTGCTGTACAGCAAGTTCTAGATAAAATATTTTGCCCAAACCTCTGTACAGAGCCTGATTTGCTTTTTGTCTTTTCCCCAGTCCCAGTGGATGTCTGCAGGAAGTTCGGGTTCATTTTGTAGAGCTCTTGTAAAAGTTTCTGTTCGTATTCTTGATGTTTTCCCGCCTGCCATTAACAAACAGTCCACTTTAGATTCAAGTTTCTTTTTAACAATCCAGTGGTTCCAAAAGGTACAAACTTTACCTGCATCTCCTCTTTTGTGAAACTGGCCGCCTCATCACCTAGCTCGTGTAGATACATGCAGTCTGGTTTGGGACACTGCATGCTTTTTAGAAAGTAACTGCAGTACTTTGTGGTACCTAAAGATGCCTGTATTGTAAATGACAGGTCAGTTGCTTTGAACAATGTAATAAAACTAGACCTTTAACACTAAATGGAGATTTAGGTAATTAATGTGTTACCTTAAGAGTTCTGCCGTCTACTACTACATTGTTGACACACTGTATGGCTCTAAGGGCATCTTCTGACCGAATATATGTGACGTAGGCACTAGCGCTAGGACCCTGAAAGGGATATGGCAAAATGAAATGGCAAGATGAGCAAATCATTTGGTTTGGGGGAAAATACTTGCAGCATAAAATGAGAGAATAATCTAGCCAGAAAGTTCACTGGCACTCATGTAAAACATTGTGGACATTTTCGATATGTATGCTGTAATTTAAAGCCCAACTCAAGTTATATTTAGCTAAAGAGTAAACATCACCTGTGAGCCAGCATATGAGGTGCTGTTATTGATGACCACTTTATGGATCTTTCCAAACTTCCCAAAGTATTCTGGCCTTTTTAAGACCTGAAAGGCAATGTGAAAGAAAGAAAGCTAGGTTACTCAATTTGGTAGACACAATCCAAGTCTAAAATGGAAGTTTAAATTGAGCAGACTACCAAGTGGCGACAAAAAAATTGCCAGGTGAACTTGAGTTCAAATACTGATGACATGGATGCCATGGACAACCGTGCTGGGAGATTATGAGAGAAACCTGTGCTGTGCTCTCTAAAGTGGGAGGGATGGTGATGCTGTGTCCCGTCAATCAGCGTGATGCTAACCAATTGTAGGCGTCTGTGAACTCATTTATATGGAAGTGATTAGCACTTTTCTGAGTGTTCAGCTGTGACACTGCAGCAGTTGGAAAAGATGCGGTTGCTAGCTTCACACGTCTCGTAGGAAGCTTGTCCTAGTCATTATGTGATAAGGAAGAGGGATTGTTATCCTTTTGTGTGTGCAAATTAAAATTCGGAAAATAAACTAAACTGCTCGACATAGGATCTATCAGGCCCCACGTGTTGGAGGGTCATTTCACGGACAGCGGCATTTAGTCTGCCAGAGATGCTTTTGACATTGCAGTCATTCTTAAACCAGGACTACAGCCTGGATATTACTTTGTGGCTTTTGTTCACTCAAAGTTGCTCCCTTCTTAATCAACTCAACAGGGAATGTGAAGAAAAACTGAACAGGATGAATACTAGACAGCAAAAAAAAAAAAAAAAAAAAAAATCAATAGTTAAGTAGAATTCATCAAATCTGCAAAAGCAACAAAAAAGAAGTCTGAGCTAAGAGGAGAAAACACAGATTATGCCTTTAAGCCTTTACACAAGCATGAGCTGTACTCAAGGGCTGAATGGGTCAACCAATAGCAGACGTAAGCCTGTCTGTCATTTTGCACACACGGGGAGCAGTAAGTGCTAATCTAGTAGAATGTGAAGACAGAACTAGGCTAATATGAGAGCTGGAGAGGATATAAACCAAAGCATCCAGTTTGATCAATGAAAAAGAAAATAAAAGAACAGGAAAAGTAGTTTAAAATGAAATAAAATAAGATGGGGCTGTTAAATATGGAACAGCTGAATAAATATTAGTGTGGCTTCTGAGAGCTAAAAGGGTTTCAAAATTCATGTGCAGGCAGCTGTACAGGGATATATTTTGTTCTACAAAATGTTCTTTCAGGTGGGATTTATCATCACTCAAGGCATATTAGCATATCAACCCATCAGTTTCTAGATCTCTTCTGTTTTCTTAGGCAGAAGGGTTTGGGTTTGTTTTTTTTTTTGTTTGTTTTTTTGCAGGGAGGGGCTGAAGAAAAGGACTGGAGTCTGTATGGAGCAGAAATGCACAGTGCAGTGCTAAAAACACCACAAACACGTTGTTCTGGTCTGAATGTTTCCTGAGCTCTACACTCCTAATCTCATTCAGACAGTCTATGTACAGGCAGACACGTTAGCACTCTGCCTCTCCACTTCTCACTCTGCATAATTTGTTCTGTGCTGGGAGCTATTCAGGGTGCATGATGTCAGCGGTGATGGCAATCAGGAGACAGAATGAAAGAACATGTGAGGGAGAGAGGGAGAGGGAGAGAGAGAGAGAGAGAGAGAGAGAGAGAGAGAGAGAGAGAGAGAGAGAGAGAGAGAGAGAGAGAGAGAGAGAGAGAACGCAAGTGAGACAGAAAGAGATGCTGTCCGTGGGCATGGAGCAGACTGACAGCGGAGGCTGAGTGGAGCTGCAAAATGTTCTTATGAAATACAAGACGAATCTCTACAAATGTATCTCCGAGAAGGTTCCTGCAAAAATTTCTCCCAAATGGTGCCAGCAACTGAGGATCATAAATATTAAAATATATTCTGCTCATAAATGGCAACTTCAATACATTTTCACAAAGACAACTGACTAAAGCTCCTCTAGGTAAATTCACTACATTAATAATAGCATTCGAATATGATTTAAACCTTTAGAACAGTGGCTACTTATTAAAGTATCTACTTCCTTTTTAATTGTGAACAATTCAGATAGCATTTAGGAGCATTCCAGTGTGAAACAAAGGCTTGTGGAAGAGGATCTTATTACTGAGGTTACTGTTATAAGCATTTTTTTTATTTGTATTAATTCAATTCAATTCAATTCAATTTTATTTGTATAGCGCTTTTAACAACGTATTATGCAGTGTGTGTGTCTGAACATGTGGAAATTTTTTTTATTTTGTTTGATTACATATATGGGGGGTGGGGGG